>JAJMZS010000574.1:0-22316 GCA_023807205.1 Isotricha prostoma | reverse complement strand
CCCAATCCCCAATCCCCAATCCCCAAATTTTTTTTTATTTTTATTTAAATAATTATTTATTTAATTATTTACTAATATATAATTTAATATATTTCATTTTTAAAATTTCTTTTTTCATTTTTTAAGAATTATTTCATTTTTTTTTTAAAATTTTTTTATTAATTCATAATACTTAAATATATATATTTTAACAATTTTTTTTTATTTTATTTTTTATTTTATATATATTGTTTTATTCTTATTTTTTCTCTTTTTTTCCTTTTTTTTTAAATAGCTTTTAAACAAATATTAATTAACCAAATTAAAAAAATAACCAAAAATTAATATAAAAAATAACAATAATAAAAAATGAACCTACCACAAAACCAAAATAACCCATTTATAACTCAACAAAATCCCGATTTAAATCCAAACATTCAAAAATCCAAAATATTTGTATCAGTAAGAATTCGTCCATTAAGTCAAAAAGAATCAGACTTTTCAAAATTAGAATGCTTATCAATTCAAGGCAACACAATAAACGTATTAGATCAAAACAAAAAAAATTCTCCAGCAAAAGAACAACAATTTATATATGATTATGTATTTAATAAAGATTCATCCCAAGAAGAAGTATATGATAATACAACCAAAAATTTATTAAAAGGAATTGTAAATGGATATAATGCAACTGTAATAGCATATGGTGCAACTGGAAGTGGAAAAACTTATACTATGCTTGGTACTGATAATGAACCTGGAATAATGAAAAGAGCAATTATTGATTTATTTCAAATAATAAATAAAAAAGATTATAAAATTAAAATTTCCTATTTAGAAATTTATAATGAAATTGTTAGGGATTTATTAGGTGATGGTAATAATTTAAATATCTATAATGATCCTAAAAATGATAGACCATTTATTAAAAATTTAAAAGAAATTGAAATTAATGATACTAATTCATTTTTTAAATATTTATTAGATGGTAATAATAAAAGAGCAGTTGGTGAAACAAGTCAAAATGAAAAATCAAGTCGTTCACATGCAGTTTTACAAATATTTTTATCTAAAAAAGAGAAAAAAAATGATAATACAAGTGATATAATAACATCTAAATTTTGTTTAGTTGACTTAGCAGGAAGTGAAGGATTATCAAAAAGTATTAATAATTTAGATAATAAAACAAAAATTGAAGGAAGTAAAATTAATAGAAGTTTATTAGCTTTTGGTAATTGTATAAATGCAATTGTTGCTAAAAAAAATATTAACTGGAGAGATTCAAAATTAACAAGAATTTTAGAAGATTCTTTAAAAGGAAATTCAAGAACTGTTATGATTTGTACTGTTTCACCTTCTACTTATTCAACTACTGAAACAATTAATACTTTAGTTTATGCAAATCGAGCAAAAAATATTCAAACTACTGTTAAAAAAAATACAGTTAATGTTATTGATATGGATTATCATCTTAATAAATATGATGAAGTTATTTCAAATTTAACTAATGAATTACAAGGCTTGAGAAATCAATTAGCAGTTCAAACAAATAATCAACATTTATTAAATTTAGGAGCTAATGAAAATAATGAAAAAGATGCTAAAATTGATAAGATATCTAAAGAGATTGGAAATCATTTTCAAGAAGAATTAAGATTAAAAAATGATATTATTGATATGGAAAAAAATATAGATAATTTGACTGAAAGTATGAAAGTTAAAGAATATAATTTATTTAAAGTTATTAATGCAAATCCAAATAGAATAAATTCTATGAAGGAAAAAGAAATTAGAGCTCAAATTAATAGAATAAGTGAACAAATAAATATTCAAAAAAATATATTATTTAATAAAGAAAATAAATATAATGAATTATTTAAAAAAAGAGAATATTTTGAAAATATAATTAATAAATTTAGTAATAATCAAAATGGTTCTTTATCAACTTTACAATATTTATATAATAGTTATGTGTTTGAAATAAATAATTTAAATAATGAATTTACAAGAAAAAGAAATCTAAATTTAATAAGACAAAAAGATTTAAAAATCCAAAAATTATTAGAACAATTAAAAATACGTGATGAATATATATCAAATGAAAAAAAAGAATTACAAAAAAAAAAAGTTAATTTTTATTTTGATGGAGAAAAAAATATAAAAAGAGTAGAAGATTTAAATGTTGAAAAATCCCAATCATTACCAATAATACAACAAGTAGTTTCTGGAAGTAGAACTCCATTACAAAAAACAAATAATAATAGTAGAGTTACTTCTGCAAATTTATCTAGAACAGGAGGAAAATTTGATTATTCTGGTTATTCAAATCCACATATTGTGAAAGAAAAACAAGTTTTTAAAACTAAAACTAATGAAATTATGAATAAAAGTAGAAAAAATGAATTAACTGAATTAAAATTAAATATGCTTAATGACAGATATAAAAATTCAAAAGTTAGATATGTTAATAAAAGACATATTAAATTTAATGATGATATCGAAAAAAATGATAATAATAATGATGAAAGTATTGTTATTGCTTTTGATACTAGGAATTTAAATAAAAGTAATTCTAATGCTAGTTTTTATTCTAAAAGATCTCAAAGTGATATGAGTAAAAGTAGAATTAATTTTAATTTTAAAGAAAGAGAAATGGAAAATAAAGTTAAAAGAATTTTAGTGGGAAAAAAGAAAACAAGTCCATATGTAAATAAATAAATATTTTTATTATTGATTATATTTAGTTATTTTATTAGTATAAATTAAATTTAATTTAATTCTTTTCTTTATAAATATAAAATGATATGAAATTTGATTTTTAATATAAGATATTGTATTTATAATAATAAAATTTAATCACAAAACAAAAATTAAATGTATTAAAAAAATAAAATAAAAATAATAAAAAAATAAAAAAATTAAAAAAAAAATGAAAAAATCATCATTCATTCCAAAACCAAAAACCAATCCAATTCCTTTAATTCCCCCTAAAGATTCTCCAAAAAAAGATAATTCATCTGATGATGAAGAAGAAGTAAATGATGAATTAAATGACATAATTCCAGACTTAAAAAACATTCCAAATATATATGACATTCCACAAATATCTTCTTCATCTCAAACATCAATATCAAAACGTTACAGTCCAATAGATTGGAAAACAGCATTTCCAGAAACAATAAAATTAAATGATAACATTCCAATATATATTAATGGTTCAAAAGGTCCAAATTTAATTTGTTTACATGGAGCAGGTCATTCAGGTTTATCATTTGCTCCTTTAGCTTTAGTAAATAAAAATTATAGAGTAATATCATTTGATTTTAGAGGACATGGTTATAATACAATGAGTCAAGGTGATGATTTAAGTGAAGAAAATTTAATAAAAGACACTATTTCAGTTTTAAATTATATTAATGAAAAATACCCTTTAGATAATATTATTGTTATTGGTCATTCAATGGGTGGTTCAGTAGCTACAAAAACTTGTGAAGAAATATTTAAAAATCAAGATAAATATAAAGATTTATATGATAAAATACAAGGTTTAATGGTTATTGATGTTGTTGAAGGAACTGCTATGGAAGCTCTTCCCTTTATGGAAAATATTGTTAATAATAGACCAGAAACTTTTCCTTCTATTGAAAAAGGAATTGAATATATGTTTAGAAGTGGTACTATTAAAAATTTACAAAGTGCTAAAATCAGTGTTCCACCCTTATTAGAAGAAATTGATATTAATGGGAAAAAAATGTTTAAATTTAAAACTAATTTAATGGCTTCTAAAAAATATTGGAATGATTGGTTTATTGGTTTGACTAAATCTTTTCTTTCTATTAAAGTACCAAAAACTTTAATGCTTGCTGGTATTGAAAGAATGGATAAAGATTTGACTATTGCTCAAATGCAAGGAAAATATAAATTATCTATTTTAAGGAATGTTGGTCATATTATGCATGAAGATGCTCCTGATAAAGTAATGGGAGTTATTGATGATTTTATTCATACTTTTAGAATTACTCCCCAATTAAGTGAAATGATTCCTGTAATTGGTAAATTAGGAAATCAAAATCCAGAAATTCCTGTAATTATTAAATATGAAAAAAATAATTAAAATATTTTTTTTTAAATAAAAATATGATTTATTGTTTATTATTGGAAAAATACTATATTAATTATATTATTTTTAAATTATATTAAAATATATATTTTATTATTATATTATTTATTAATTAGTCAAAATCTGTATCATATGTAATTTCATCATCATATCCTGGTAATTTATTTTCAATTTTTTTTATTGGTTTTGAATTATCAAAAAATTGATTAAAAACTTTAAATATATTTATATTTGTATCATTTTTAGAATTAATTTTTACATCTAAATTCATTGTATTAAAGAGTGCTTCTTCTTCACTATATAAAGGTGATTTTTCATCAAAATTATTATTAACAAAATATTGAATTGCATTTATATCTCCCATTGATATGTTAATTTGAGTTTTCTTTAAGTTAATTTCAACTCCCATTTTCATTGGTAAAATATTTTGATTATTAATTTTCCAAAAATATTCATATAATTTTGATATTTGATCTACTTTTGGAATATTTACATTTACATCAACTTCATCTAATTTTAAAATTGTTTTTTTATTTTTATTAATTATTACTTTTGAATATATTTTTTTACATTTTGCTATTACTTTTGTAAAAGGAAATAAATATTTTTCTAATTTTTGATTTTCCTTTAAATTAGGAATTTTTATATTGTTATTATTAATTTCTTCAATATTTGTTCCAAAAAGTATATTTTTATCAATTATATAAAGACCTTCTTCATATATAGGCATAATTTTAACTTCATTATAATCATCTAAAATTTGAATATTAATTGAATCAAAATTTATTTTCATATAATTTGAAGAAATAGAAGATTCAGGAATTATAATATTTACATTATTTAAAATTCCATAAATAAATTCTGAAGATATTGGAACAATATTCAATAGATTATATAATTTTTCTTTTTTAGGATTTTCATTTAAACATAATTGATTAATATCTAAAAATAAATTTATTTCATTTACATATTTTGCTAAATACACTATTTCACAAAATTCCATTTTTATCATCATTTTATGCATAATTTTATCAACATTTCTTAATATATCTGTATCATCTAAAACAATTTGAAATTCTAAAATATTTTTTGTTGGATATTTTTTATTTTTTATTATCAAATTTTCACATGAAGAATCATTTACTTTCCAGTGAAAATCTTTTATTTTTAAACGTAATAATTTTTCATTATTATCAGTTTTTAATAATTCTAACACTGAATTATAAAAAATAAAATGTTGAAAATCTTTTTGATTTTTTGACAAAGAAATACATATTAAAGGAAATTTAATTATCACTATTTTATTTTCATTACCTTTAATTGGAACATCTGTTGATTTATTTAGTTCATTTTCATTTAAATTTTTTTCTTCTTGAAAAATTTGTGTGAAATTATTTTTTATTATTTTTGTTTTTTTTTTTTCATTTTCTTTTTCTTTTTTTTTTTGAGGATATATTACATCAACCATTAAATAAAATAATTTAATCCAATTATTAAAATAGTAAATATAATCAAAAATTCTATTTGGAATATTTAAAATAAAAATATTAAATTTTCCTTCAGCAGTAAAAATCAATTTATATGAAAAAGTGCTTTGTAAAATATAAATCATTTTTTTAATTCCTGAAAAATGAGAAAAAGTATTGTTGTATTTATCTAATTCAAAAATACGTTCATTCATCTCATTTTTTTTAAATTTAATTTCAATACATTTTTTATTACTACTATCATAAATTTTTTGCTTATTAATATTTTTTGAAATATATTTTTCATATTTTTCCATTAATTTTTTTTCATCTTCTTTTTCATTTCCTTTTGGAATTATTGATAATATATTTTCAAATTCAATTTCACCTCCTTCAATTTTATGTTCAAATCCAATCTTAAAAATATCATCAATTCCAAAAATAATTGTATTATCAGTAAATAATTTTAAATATAATTTTTCTATATTTATTATAATTTTTTCCTTTTCTGATATTGTTTCTTTTTCCATTTCATTAAATTTTTTTATCATTAATTTTGTGTCCCAAATTGGAATTCTTTCAGCAGAATCAAAGTCTTTTCTATTTGCAAAATTTTTAGGAATTGTTAAAGATAATAAGAAAGATTCAATAAAAAATTTTGCAATTGTTTTATTATTATTCATATCATTAATACTCATTACATTTTCATTATAAATTAAATTTTTTATATCAAGTATAAATCTTAATGTTTTTATTTCTTCATTATTTTTTGGTTCTTCGTTAAAAAATATATCAATAAACATTTTATTAATTGATAATTCATTAACATGAATTGAATTTTCTAAATATTCTAAAATATCAGGATATAAATTATATATTTCTCTTTTAGATTTTTCCTTTGTAAAAGAAGATTTTTTACTTTTTTTTGAATTATTTCTCATTATATTATTTTCTATATTATAACTTTTGTAACTATTTTGATTGGAATATTGAAACTCTTGTGAAAACAATTTTTTATTATAAAATTCATAAAAATTATCATATTTATATTGACTCATAATTTTCATTATATTAAAATATAAAACAATAAGATTTTTATTATTATTTAATTGAAAATGCATATCAATTAAATTAATAAAAATTCCCATTTTTGATAAATATTTTGATTCTTCTGATACATTATCTTTAATTAACATTTCAGAAAATCTATTCAAATATATTTCTCTCATTTTTTTGTTTTGTTCATAAAAATATGAAGTTTGTTTAAATAAACAATTTAAATTTAAATCTTTGACTTCAATTGCTTCATCATATGGAAAATCTTTATGTAAAGGATGAAATTTCATATGATTTTTTAATGATTCAACTAAAAATAGACAAAACAAATATTCATTTGATGAAAATTTTAAAGGTTCACTTTCATTTAATTCAATTAATATTTTTTCAAAAGTTGAAATTTCTGGTGTTGAAATTGGACATAACCAAATTTGTCTAGTTTCAAAAAATAAATTTCTTTTTATTTGAAATAATAAAAAATTAGATTTAAAACTAAAAAAAGAAGAAATAGAATCTTTAATTTCATATTCTTCTTCATCATTTTTATTATTTATATAATGTTTTTCATTTATTTTAATTTGATCTTTTCTGAATACATTTACAATTATTCCTTTTCCATTACCACCTTCACAATGTCCTACTGTATACATCATAATATTATTATTTCTTTTTTCTAAATAATATTCTAATGGTTTTATGTCATTATCTTCTTCTTTTTTATTTTCAGCATTAAATATTGTAGTTAAATTTTGAATAAATCTTATAAAATTATTTTTAATAATTGAAAAATTTTTTTCTAAAAATTTTTTTACTTCTTTTTCTTTTCTATTATATAAAAATTCATATAATTCTTCATATGCAGAAATATTTTGGATATTTTTTAATAATTTGAAAACACAAGGATACAAATTAAATTCAAATTGATTAGTATGAACATCCATAATAGAATCAGGAATAAAAAGAGAATTTTTCATAAGTGAATAATAATTATTCATTTCAATATCAGTTTTTAATATAGGAACATTATTATCAATACTTAATTCAATTGAACCTATTTTTAAATGAGAACAAAATAATGTTTTACAAATTTTAGACATTTCATAATTCTCAGGTAAATTATTATCATTATTAGGAAAAGGGACTAAACTTCTTACTTTATTTTTCTCAAAAAGTATATCTTTTAATTCTAAAGTAACACAAGAATTAATTTCAGAATTATAAAAATGAATTTTATCATAAACTCGAATAAGTATTTTAACATTTTCATTAAATTCAAAATTCATATTGTTTTGTTTATTTGTAATTTCTTTAATATGATTACTAATATTATCAATATAGACCATTTCAATTGGTTCAAAATTTATTTCGTTTTTTTTTTTTAATTCTTCAAATACTTTTCTTTTTGCCTTTATTTTTCTGTAATCATCAAATATATTAACATAACTTTTAGTTAAATCATTTAAAATATTACCAACATAAATATTATTTTCATATGCAGTAATTTCAGGCATTAAAATTTTTATTTCAGCAATAGATTCATTTGTTAAATTAATTTCAACATTTTGTTTAATTTCCCCATCAATCATAATATTAGGTTCATCATTTTCAATTTCAGATTCTTGATTTTTAATTAAATCTTCAACACTATTCATAATATAATTTGGATATTCTCTTCCTTTTCTTTTAAAATTAATTTTTAAAAATTCTTGTTCTTTGGCTTCATTAAAACTTAAATGTTCAACTAAAACAGAAGAAAATTGACTATCATGTAGATAAAAAACATAAAAAAATGATATTACATAACATATTATATCAAATCCTAAAATTTCAAATATTAAATTTAAATCTGATACCATTGTTTTAATAAATTTTTCTTGAATTTCTGGATCATATAATCTTTTATTATCTTTATTTATTTGTTTATCAAAATTTTTTACTAATATTTTCTTTAAAAATTCATCTTGTTCTTGTGAATTTAAATTTTTATTTTTTTTTTTTGTTTTTAATTTATTTAAGATATTCATCATTCTTTCTCTTATTTCTGAAAATACTTGTGAATTAATTAAAAAATCAATGACAATTTTTAAAAAATGATTTTTTAATGTTGTTAAACCTAAATTTTCTTCTTTACATCTTTTAAATCCAAAATAATCTTCATAATTATTAAAAAATTTATTTTCATCCTTAAAATATTCACCTAATATAATTTCTCTTAATTTTTGTTGTTTTAAAATATCCATTAAAAAAGAAAAAATAGAATCTTTAAATTTAATATTTTCATCAATTGTTCTTGAAGAAGATAAATTGATTGTACTATTTTTTCCTTTTATTTCATCGAAAATTTTATTTCTAAAAATATCAATTAAATTTTTATATGAATTAACTTTTATAAAAGTATAATCATGGTCAATAAATTTAAATTTAGAAATATTAATCATTCCATTTGCAGCATTATTTCTTTTCATATTTCCTGAAATTGAAGTGTATAAAAAAACAAAAGAAAATATAGTTTTACTGGCAATATTTTTAATACTTTTTTTATTTGATAATGAAGTTTTTTTACGTAATAATCTATTACTAAAATTTCCTTGTTCATTATTAATATCATTAATATCTTTAATTGATTCTTCTTCATTTTTTTCTCCTTCAACATTAATATCATCAATATAAATACAAGATTCTTCTTTTTCATTTATTGATGTATTCAGTTCTTTACTATTATTTTTATTATTTGATCTTGATAAAATTGAACTTTCATTTCCAATATCTTCTTCATCAGAATCTAAATTATTATCAATTTTAATTTCATCTTTAATATAATTTTCTAATTGTTCATCATTTATTTCAAGAGAAAATTGAGAAAAAGATAAAAAATTTAAACATTTTTCTTTTAATTTCTTATGATATAAAATTTTTTGAAATTCAATCATATTTTCTTTAGCATTTTTATTTTTTTTTTCATTTTCATCAAAAGCTTTTAAAAAATTAATCATAATTAAGTCAAATTTAAGATTAATTTGAAATATTTTATCATTAGGATGATTAGGTTCTCCTTTAATATAACTTAATAAAACCATATCTCTATCATTTTTCCAAAGAGTCATTAATTCTCTTCTTTCATTATCAGTTAATTTAATAGTTTTAATTTCACTATCATCTTTATTCATCCATTTAGTTCTCAAATCATTAACATAAAATTCCCATAAATGAACAAATGGTTTATAACCTTCTCCAACTTCACCACTTGCACAAAATGCTCTTCCTTCTGTTAATAATTCAGCAAATGCTAATTCTCTACAATATATTATATCATCTATAGGCATTTTATTTTCTAAATTTTGTAATTCGACTTTATGATCTTTTTGATGTATCCATGGTGCTATTATTAATTTATGACTTTCTTTATAATATTGAATATATTTTTCCATTGAAATTATTTTTTCTATTAATGTTATTAATTCATAATTTTGTCTTTTATTATTTCGAATTTCATTTCTTAATACACGAAATGCATATTTAAACCATTTTATTGAATCTACTTCATTTATTTTTCCTTCTTCTTTAAAATCTGGTCTGTTTATCCAATATTTTTCTACTTTTTTTATTTTTGTTAAATAATTTAATACATTTTGTAATATATTAATATTTTGAATTGTTAAATTTATTATTAATGGTGTTTTAAATTCTATTATAAGATCAAATAATGGTGTTTCTTTTAGTGATTTTTTATTATATGATCTTAAAAATGATGATTTAATTCCCATATCAAAATCATTTAATATTGTTCCTAAATATATTGAATCTCTTTTTTCAGAATTAATATTATCTATTCTAAATATTTTTACTGAAAAACCATTTATTTCAAGAGTTCTAAAAATTAAATCTTCATTATCAACTGAATCTATTTCTTGATTCATACTATTTGTTCCTACAGAATGAATTGAGTCTATTCTTAATACTATTTCATATATTTTTCTTTTTGATGATATTGTATCGTTAATTACAATTTTTATATTTTTAATATCTATTTTTATTGGAATTAATCTGTCTACAATAAATGATTCTAGTAAAGAATTTTTTGTCATACTATTAAATATTTTTTTATGTTTGTTTTCCCATTCATTTAATATTTTTTGTCTATATAAAAAAAAATTTTTTTTATAGTCTTTATTTATATGAATTGTCTCAATATTTAATTCTAAATCTGAAATTTCTAATGAAAAATTTTTTAAAGATATTAAACTTTTTACTTTTAATTTTATTGTTTTTATTTTCCCAGTTGATAATTCTAAAGGAATACCAAATTTTTTCAATAAATCTCTTCTAAATTCAACTTCTTTTGCTGTAAATTGTATTGCTTCTTTTCCAAAACCTAAATCATAATCAAAATCAATATTTTCAAGATATTCACCAGAATATTCTTTTAATATTCTTTCTAATAATTTTGTATTTTCTTTTTCTTTTGTTTTTTTTTGATTAATGAAATTCATATTATAATTTAATTTATTTCCAAAAGACTTTTATTAAAAAAAAATGAAAAAAAATAAAATATGAATAATAAATTTTTAAATTCTATTTTAATGAATATTTTAAAAAACTTTTTTTTTTGATTTTTCCATAATAATAATATTTTAATAATATGGAATTTAAAGAAAATGAAATATTAGGGATTAATGAAATAGAAAAAGATAAGCTTTTTAATCATTTTTCAAATCAAGAAACATATGAAAAAATAAATATAAATGAAAAAATAAATAATCAAGAGCAATATTTTACTAAATTTATAATTAAAACATTAGGAAAAGATGCAATAAAAAGAAAACCAGATTCATTAATTAAATTAGAAAAACAATTAAAAACATATTTTTTTGGTAAAAATGGAGCTTTAATTGATTTAATACCAAAATTAAAAGCTGAATTACTTAAAAAAGAAAGAAAAAAATATGATAAATTAGATGAAAAAATAGAAATAGGTGATTTAGTATATTTAAATCAATTATATGATAAAACAATTGGTCTTGAAAAAAGAGCTTCAATAAATAAACAAAGAACAGAACTTTTATTAAGTAATAATTTTTCAAGAACAAATAAATTTAAAACCAAAAAATGTAATTCAAAAGATAAAGATAAATATTCATTTTTTCATAATTTTAGTCAAAAAAATATTAAAAAAATCAAATCTATTTCTATTTCACCAAAAGACAATAATTCAATAAATAAATTATCAAATAATAAGATTCATATTTCTCAAGATAATTCAAATTCAAAAAATTCTTTTTTTCAAAAATCAATTCCAAAAAAATTATATAATTATACTATTAATAATTCAAGTAATTGTATTTCATCTTCATTTTATCCAACTTTCAAATCTTCAAATTCTCAAAAAATAATTAACTTAAAGACTTCTAAATATAACAATATTTTTAGGAGAAAAAGAAATACAATTAATTTATTTAATTGTTTTTCTCCTGAAAAAGATGAAAAAATTGTTCATTATTCTATTAAAAAACCAATAATTTTTAATTCTTATTTAAAAACATCATATAATATAAAATTAAAGAAATCAACAAGTTATTATAACACATTTAGAAATGAAAAAATTAAGATATTAAATAAGTTAAATGATTATTCTCTTCATGAAAAAAAATTATCAAAAAGTTTACATGAAATTATAAATAAGAATAAAGTGAAAAAAACAAATTCATATGATAAAGATATTGAGACTTTATTTGATAAAAATATAAATATAGATAAATATTTTTCAATGAAAGAAATATTGAAAAAATCTAAGAAAAATAAATCTCAAAAAACCTTAATTTTAAATTCAAATGATTCAATGTCAGATAATAAAATAAAACAATTAATAAATAAAGGAATAGATACAGAAATAAAAAAAAAATTAACAGAACATTTTCTTGAAAGAGATAATAATAAATTAAATAGAATAAAAAAAAATTTAAAACATGGAATAGAATTAATGCGTTCAATGGGAAATAAACTTATATTAGAGCATTTAAAACTAAAAGAAAAAATAAACAATTTTAATTCTGAAAGAGATATAATAAATCAAGAAAAAAAAAAATATAATAAATTAAAAAAAAAAGAAAAAATTATAGAACATATTGACCAAAAAAAATAAAAAAAAATATATAAACAAAAAAAAATTTTTAAAATAAAACAAAAAAAAATAAGTTAAAATTAATTTAATATATAAAAAAAAGATTATTCAGTTAATTTAGACCATTCTTCATCAATTTCAACTTTAGCAAAATTAACTTTAATCATTTTTTTATTTTTCAACAATTTAACACTAGATTTTTCAGGATCAATAGCTAAATACAATTTAGTAACTTTAAAAATATATTTATCTCCATTAGGGAGTTTAATTTTCAAATTAAAAGATTTTTTTTGAAAATCAAATTCCAAATTTTCATCTTCAATATCTTCAGCATCTTTTGGTAAATCAATTTTAACTACAGCAAATTTATCATCATCATAAAAAATATATTTTGAAATTGTTTTTGGTTCTTTTATTTTTTCAATAGTTCTTTTTTCAGTTTGAAGTAATATTGGATCTCCTCCTGTTATTATTCCTGGTCCTGTTATTGTTTGTGCATTTGGATCTGTTTTTTTTTCTTCAAATCTTCCTTTATGAGCATAGTAATATGAATTTTCTCCTTTATGTTTTATATCATATTCTAATGCACTCATTTCTTTCTTTTTTTCTTCTGAAATTTCTTGATCTGTGGATTTTTGATTTTCGTTTTCCATTAATTTGAATGTTTTTTTTTTATGGAATATTCGATTTGTATTTTTTTTTAATTTAAATTATGGGTTTTTTATTTTTTTATCATAATTATTTTTTTTTTGGGAGGGATTTTTTTGTTATGTTAAATTATGGGTTTTATTAATTTTTAAATTTAATTTTTTTTTATATTTAAAAATAATTAATTTTTTAATTTTAATGGAAAATATAAAAAACGAAGAAAAAATAAATTTTTTAGTTAATGAAACCAATAAACTAAAATTAGAAAACATATCATTGAAAAAAGAAATAGACATATTAAAACCATATAAAGAAAAATATGAAATACTGGAATCTAAATTAACATCATTAATAGAAACAATAAAAAATTTAGAATTAAAAACAAATAATTTAGAAAAATATCATTCAAGATTAATACTTAAATCAACAATAAATTCTCATCATATGATGATAAATTCTTTATCTGTTTTTCCATCAGGAAATTTTATATCAGTCTCTGATGATAAAACAATTCAAATAAGAGATAAAAATTACAATTTACAATATAAAATAATAGATGCTCATAATGAAGGAATTTCATATGTATCAATTAAAGATAATAAAAATTTTTCAACTTGTTCATGGGATAAAACAATCAAAATATGGACTAATATAAATAATATTTGGTCAATTAAAGAAATCATTTCCAATGCTCATAATAATGATATATATAAAATTATATATTCTACTAATAATAATATAATTTCTTGTTCAAAAGATAATACAGTTAAAATTTGGAAATTAATAAATGAAAATAAACATCAATGTGAAATTTCTTTAAAAAATTCTGAATTTATTCATTCAATTTTATTATTAGAAGATAAAAATATATTAATTTGTTCTGGTAAAGAAGGAAGTTATTTTTGGGATATTATTAAATATAAAATTATTGCTCATTTAAAAAAAGCAACTTGTGTTTCTTGGAATTCATTAACAAGATTTAATAACACAATTATTATTGGTGGATTAGATAATATTATTTCTATTGTTTCAATTGAAGAAAAAAAAATAATAAAAATTATAGATAATAATTCACTTTGTTGGGGTATTTGT
Organism: Isotricha prostoma; assembly: GCA_023807205.1. Lineage (NCBI taxonomy): Eukaryota > Ciliophora > Litostomatea > Vestibuliferida > Isotrichidae > Isotricha > Isotricha prostoma. The sequence continues at coordinate 7,837 of JAJMZS010000574.1, read as the reverse complement.
TTTTTAAAAGAAAAAAATTTAATTGTTTCTGGAGGAGTAGATGGTGATATTAAAGTATATAATATGAATTTTGAATGCATTCAAACTATTGAAAAAGCTCATAATGATTCAATTAATGGATTAACTGTTTTAAATAATGGTTCTATTGCTTCTTTTTCTTTAGATTCAAGTATTAAAATATGGGATTTTTAAAAATGATTATTACTTAATAAAATAATTCTTAAATTATCATATTATAAATAAATATATTATATTTTATATTAATTTTATATATTATTTCAATTATTATTTAATTATAATCTTATAAAAAACTTAATTAAAAAAAATAATTTTAAAAATTAAAACAAATATAATAAAAAAAAATGATTTAAATTAAATAACATATAAAAATATTTAATTAATCCATATTAAATTATTTTTTTTTTTTACAATTATTATTTATCAAATATATCTAAAAACACAAATATCATAGATAAAATAAAAAAAATCAAAAAATGAGGTGTTTCCAATTCTTCTTATTAATAGGACTATTTTCCTTTTACTTATCAAAATCTTTAAAAAAATATAGAAAATTACAAGATGATGATGAAGAAGAATATGAAGAAGAAGAAGAATACGAAGAAGAAGAAGAATACGAAGAAGAAGAAGAAAGTGATGAATTTACAACAATAAAAACATATCAAAGAAGATCACTTAACTTAGGTCAAAAAAAAAGAACAACATCAAAAATATTTGTTTATCATATAAAACCTAAAAAAGGATTACAATCAGAATTGATAATTGATTTTTATAGAAGAATTTATGATGAAGTTGATCTTTTTATATATACAAATCCAGATGATATAGCATATGATGCTGAACAACAAGTTTATATTAATGCTGCTCATGAAGCAAGTTTAGAAGGAAGTGATCAATATATTGTTAAAGAAGAAAGCTTTTTAAATAATGAAGGTGAACTTTATTTAGTTTTTTCTGCTCCTAATGCTGAATCTTTTACAAATTATATTTTTGTTTCTTTAACTAATGAAGTTTATGATGTTGAAGAACTTTTTAGATATACTTATTATAATAATGAAAAAAGAACTTTTTATTTTTATATTCCACCTAAATCTGTGGAATATATTTATTTCCAATTCCAATCTTTAAGTGATACTCCAAATTCAAAAATTGAAATTTATTCTGATGAAGATTATTCAAAAGAAGTATATTCAAAAAGAATAAAAGAATTAATATTTAAAGATTTCATTAAGATAAAACAAGATCAAGAATATTATGTTTTATTAAATTTAGAATTAGAGGATGAAGATAATGAAGAATTATATCATTATTTTGATATAGCATTTACATTTCATGAATATGATAAACCAATAGTATTTCAATATGAAGGTGGTGAATCAAATGAATTTCCAATAGTAGTTCCACAAAATATTTATTTTGCTTATGATGTTGATAGATATCAAGATGATAATATTTTAGTAAGAGTTCCTTTAATAGCTGATAAAGAAGATTCATTTGCTTATGCTTTTTATTCTGGTGAAAGTTTAGATGATATCTTAGGTGATGTTAAAGATAGTGATTTTGATGAGGTTAAAAAAATTACTACTACTGAATTAAATAAATTTCTTCTTATTCCAAGAAAAAATAAAAATCAAAATTTTATGATTGTTAGACCATTTATTAATGCTACTGCTTATCATGCATATGATACTATTGAAATGTTCTATGCAATTAGATTGACAGATGATCCTGTTAATTATGGTAATTTCCAAACTGAACAAGAAAATTATTTATATGTAAGACCTGAAGATTTTAAAAAAGATGATGCTGATGTTTTAGTTTTTACTTCATCAAAACCTTATAATATTGAAATTCTTGATTTTAATTTAGATTCTTCTGAATATTATTATCTTAATTATGCAACTTCATATAAAAGTCAATTTTTTTTTATTGAAGGAAAAAAATTATCAAATGAAATTATTGTTATATTTAATAATGATTATAGTTTTGTTGAAATTAGATATCAATTTATTCCTAATTTTGAAATATTAGATGATATTTTCCTATCACCAGGAAAAATATTTAAATTAACTGATTGTTCTAAAAATTACTTTTTATTTTGGGCAGAACATCCATTTGAAAGTGAAAATGATAGAACTTATATATATCATAGACCAGTACAAGGAAATCCAACAGTTGAATATGGAAGAATTTTTGATTCAAATTCAGAAATAAATGCATTATTTACTGCAAAATATTATGATGAAACAAATGTGTATGATGCTAATGAAGAAGCTATAATTAAAATTACATGTGAGATTCCTTCTACTGTTCATATTCTTTATTTTACTTCAAATAATCAAATTCAGATGAAAGCTGGAAATTATGTTCCTGTTTATTTAAATGCTTTACTTAGTCCAAGAGTTGGTAAACAAGTTTATGTATTTGATGAAGATACTATGGATATTGAACTTGAACTTGTTAAAGAAGAATCACTTATTGATCAACATATGAAAATGGAATTTAATGAACATGAATATGAATTATCTACAGATGATTCAGTAAAAACTTTCCAAATTTCAGGTTTTAAAGATGATGATTATATAAATATATATGAAATTAAAGGAAAAATGTTATCTTTTATTAAAATGGGACTTAAGTCAGATAGATATATTGAAATAAATAAAGATACATCATATAATAAAAAAATACCTGATAAAGTCTTTATTTTCCCATTTGAGAAAATAGAATATGCTCAACATTTTAAAATAACTAATCCAACAGATTCATCATCATTGATTTGTATGTATACAGATTTATCAAACTATTATATTGATCCTAAAGAAACATCTTGTCTTTATATAAATAAAGGAGAGAGTCTAAATTATACTATTTTTCTAAAAAATTTATATAAAGATGAAAAAGTAGATAAAAAACAGAAATTTTATACTGCATTTACTCTTGATGAAGAATTAATATTTGAATATACTATTGATAAAAACTATAATGAAGTTGTAAATGATGATGGAGGTTATGTGCGTGGACCAAATTATGGTAAAAGATTAACATTATATATTGTAATGTGTATTGTTCTTGCATTTGGTTTATTTATTATATTTACTATTAAAAAAAATGATAAAAGTACTGATTATTTGCAATTTGCTGAAGCTGCAGGATTCAGTGAAGAAATTAATTTATAGAATAGATTTATTAAGTAATTAAAAATAAAAATAAAATATTTAAATAATTGAAAAAACTTTGAAAAAAAAGTGATAAAATAATTTTTAAATATAAAAAAAATATAAAAACCAATAATTAATCATAAAATGGCAATTTATTTTTATATAGAATCATTTATTTATTCATATTTTTTTTAATTTAAAGTCAAAAAAATAAATAAATATAAAATAACAATTTAAAATCCTATTTGAAAATGCTTTAAAAATTTAACTCCTTTTTCATCAATAGATAAATTAACTTGCCATGATTCAACTCCTATTTCATTAAATTGATCAACAGCTTCTTGTATTTTACTATAATTTTTAATATTATTTGATTTTTCTTTATTACCAAATCTTAGAGAATTATATTGAAAAGCAATTAACATAATTGCTCTTTCATTATTTTTTAAACTTTTAATTAATTCATCCATATGTTTAACAAGTCTATTTCCAGCATATAAAATAGAATTTTTTCTTGTTTTAATATATTTTGGAATTTTTAAATTTAAATTATGAAGAGGTGATTTAACTTCTAAATAACAATTATTATTTATTTTAAAATCTAATTTTGAATCACCTAATTTTTGTTCTCTTTTTATATCATTTACTTTTTTTATCATTTTATTAAATTGATTATGTTTTAAAAAATATTCAATATATTTATTTACTGCTACTTGGTTTATTCCTATCCATGTTTTTTTTTTTGAATTTGGTTTATTTAATGATATTGCTTCAACTGTATATTCGGTTGATCTGTTTGGATTTTTACTTTTTGATAATAAACAAGGAATATTTTTTAAAATTATTCCTCCTATTCCTCCTGTTGTAGGACAATGACATCTGTATTCTTTATCTTTTATATTTGCAAAAATTACAAATTGTCCTTTTCTTCCTTTTATTATTCCCTCTATTAATTCTTCATCAAATTTATAAAAAGAATTTGATTTTTTTACCATCCTTTATTTTTACATTATATTTTTATGTTTTATTTATATATAATTATAAATTTTCCAGAAATTAAAATTATTTCTAATTTCCAATTTTTTTCCATATTTAAATATATTAAATTTTATTTCTCGAATTAATTATCTTAATTATTGTATATTATTTAAAAATTTAAATCATTAAATCATAAAATTGAATAATTTTTTCATGATTTTTATAATATTTTTCAAAATATAAGTTTTTATATATTTAATATATTTTTTAAAATTTCTTTTTCATCAATTCATAAATCATATTTTAAATAATATATTAAAAAATTATATTTATTTTTAATTATTAAATATTATTATACTATATTATCCCATTTATTAAATTTATATTTTCAAAAAAGAAATAAAATAAAAATAATAAAATGAGAAACTCTATTTATTAAATTAATATTATTAACAAAAATATAAGTATAAAAATAAGTAAAAATATGAATTTAAAATGAAAACAATAAAAAAATTAAAATATTAAATGGAAAAAAATAAATATGCAATAGGAATAGATTTAGGAACAACATATTGTTGTGTAGGAGTATGGAGAAATAATAATGTTGATATAATAAAAAATGAATTTGGAAATAACACAACACCATCAATAGTAAGTTTTAAAGAAAATCAAAGATTAATAGGAGAAAAAGCAAAAAATGTTATAATCAAAAATTATGAAAATACATTATATGATTCAAAAAGATTAATAGGAAGAAATTATAGTGAAATAATAAAACAAGAAAATATAAATTTATGGACATTTAATATAGAAAAAGATGAAAAAGACAAAATATTATATATAGTAAAATATAAAAATGAAATAAAAAAATTTTACCCAAAACAAATATCATCAATTATATTAGAATCATTAAAAAATAATGCATCAAAATATTTAAACCAAGAAATAACTGATGCAGTGATAACAGTTCCTGCATATTTTAATAATACACAAAGAGAAGAAACAATTGATGCAGGAAAAATTGCAGGTTTAAATGTATTGAAAATTATTAATGAACCAACTGCTGCTGCTATTGCTTATGGATTAGATAAACAATTTGATATTGCTAAAAATGTTTTAATATTTGATTTAGGAGGAGGAACATTTGATGTTACAATTATGGAAATTAATAAATCAAAATTTATTGTTAAAGCTATTGGAGGTGATAGTCATTTAGGAGGACAAGATTTTGATAATGAATTAGTTAAACTTTGTATTAAAATTTTTAAAGATGAAAATGGAATTGATCTTTCAAATAATAAAAAAGCAATTAGAAGATTAAAAAATAAATGTGAAGAATTAAAAATAAATCTTTCTACTTCAAGTGAATCTATTATTGATATTGATTCATTATCACCATCTATAAATTTTGAGACTAAAATAACAAGAATTGATTTTGAACAAATATGTCAAAAATATTTTGATAAATGTTTAAATATTGTAGAATCAACATTAAAAGATTCAGGAATTCAAAAAGATAAAATAGATGATATTGTTTTAGTTGGAGGTTCATCAAGAATACCAAAAATACAAGAAATGTTATCAACATTTTTTAATAATAAAAAAAAGTTATTAAAAGTGATAAATGCAGATGAAGCTATTGCATATGGTGCTGCAATGGCAGCAGCAATAAATAATGTAAATGAAAGTGAAAAAATAGAAAAATTAGTTTTAGTAGATGTTTGTCCTTTATCTTTAGGAACTGGAATTGAAGATGGACTTATGTCTGTTCTTATAAAAAAAAATACTCCTATTCCTTGTGAAATGACAAAAGGTTATGTTACTACTTTAGATAATCAAGAAAAATTTACTATTGGAATTTTTGAAGGTGAAAGAAAATTTTTTAAAGATAATTTATTAATAGATAGATTTTATATTGATAATATTAGGAAAGCTCCTAAAGGAGAAGTTACAGTTAAAGTTACTTTGAGTATAGATGAAAATTCTATTTTAAAAGTTAGTGCATATGAAAAAGGAAATGAAAATAATAAAAAGAATTTAGTTATTAAAAGACAAATTAGAGATGATGAAGAAATTGAAAAAATGATTGAAGAAGGGATGAAAATGAGAGAAGAAGATTTAAAAAGAGAAAAAAGTGTTAATGAGAAAAATAAGCTTCAAAAAACATTAAATATTGCTTGTGAAAAGAAAGAATTTAAAAAAAATAAAAGTATGATTGATGGAAAGGTTAAAGAGATTAAAAATTGGATTAAACAACATCCTGAAGAGATGATGGAAGTTTATACTAGTAAAATTTCTGAGTTTAATAACTTTATCTCAAAATTAAAAGATTAATTATTAGATTATAAATACTATTTTCTATCTTTTTCTATTTTTTTTTCTTAAAAAATTCAATTCATTCTGAAAATAAAAAGTTTTATATACAAAGAAAAAAATCAATTTAATAAGAGAATATTAGTATTATTTTCAATTACTATATATTTTTTATAATTTAATTATAAATATATAAAAATTAAATTTATGTATTTTTAAAAAATTTCATTAATAATTTTATAATTATGTCAACATTACAACCAAACGGTACTCCAATAGAAAATGAAGGAGAGACAACTGAAAAACCAAAAGATAACTTAGAAGAAATAAGGGAAAAAAAAAGAGAGATAGAAAAATATCTTCCAGAAATAGAAAGTTTAAAAGAAAAATGTTATCAACTGAATGAAAATATACAATATGAAAAAAAAAAGAAAAAATCATTAGAACAAGAAATTGAATATAGAAAAAAAAGATTAAATGAATATTCAGCTCAATATAGAGCAATAACAGGAAAACAAACAATGAATTCAAAAGATGAAGTTAAAAAAATAAAATTAGATATAATAAATGATAAATTAGAAGAATTACTTGCAGAAAAAATTCCAGAAGCAGGATTAAAATTAAATTCAAAAGGAGCAGATAATCAAAATGAGGACTTTAAAGAATTAATTCATGCTAATATAAAATTAGTTTTAACAAATGATTCATCAACATCAAAAAATAAAATTGAACAAGAAACAAGATTTAGAATATCAACAACTTTAACTTTTTCAGCATTAAAATTAACAGCTTGTAAATTTTGGAATATTGATAATCCAAATGAATATTTAATAACTGATGAATCTGAATCTATTATTTATAATGAAGATATGGCTATTAATAATTATATGAGAAATTATTCAGTTAGGTCTAATTTATTAAGATTAATTAAAACTAATATTTTAAATTCTAGAATTAAAATTACTCCATTACAAGATAGTAGAATTAAAGATTTAAATCAATTTGAATCTAAATCAAAAGGAGATAAAAAATTTATTGGAAGTAGTTCAAGTACTCAAATTATAAATGAATTTATTAATTATTATACTGGATTAAAACCATATTATTCTGAGACAAAAAAAGGAGAAGAAAAAAATGAAAAAATAAGTAATTCTGTTCAACCTAAAGATTTAGATACTTCTTTAATTATGCTTTTATTAATACTTTTATTTTTCTTTTTGACTATTTTTGTTATTTATAGAAATGAAAATGATATTCTTCAAGATAAAAGAAAAATTGATTATTTAACTTTTCTTTTTGATAATTCGAAAGTTACATCACCATTTGCATTAGCCAATTATTTATTAGATAAAATATTTGGACAAATA
>JAJMZS010000573.1:0-22321 GCA_023807205.1 Isotricha prostoma | reverse complement strand
TTAAAATTTTATTTTTTTGTATTAAAAATAATCATTTAATATTTTCTTAAAATTTATTAATTAATTGTCTTCTTATTATTTTATTATTAATTTTTTCATTTATTAAATTTTTTTTATATTTTTTAATTTTTTTTTATTTATAAAATATTTATTTAACAATTTTTTAAATATTTTTTATAATCATTATTTTTTGAATTTTTATTATATTATACCATATTATTTATTTATTATTCTATTATTTTACAAATTTTTTTATTCAAATTTTATTATTTATTATTACTAAATTTTTTAATTAAAAATGATTCAATTTGATTTATTTTCTTTTTTGAATTATCTGAATTTAAAAATATCCCTTCACTATCGGTAAAAATGTTTAAATTACTAAAACTTTTTATTTTATCTCCCTTTGTTAATCTAATTGGATTATTTTCCTCAAGTGAAATTTTATTTAATCTCCTTTTATGAATAATATTAGTTTTTTTACTAAAATTAATAGTTGTCATTAAAAAATTATTAGTTTTTCCAATAGACAAATTATCATTATTAGTATAAACATTACTTAATACTCTTTTTTTTTTTTTAATTTGACCTATATTTTCAATTATAACTTTAATTTGTTCTAAAATTTGATCAAATTTTTTTGATGTTGATTGTTCTAAATCTAATACATGTTTTTCATTTAAATCAATTTTTTTTTTAATTTCAAGAAAATATTTTTCTTTTTCTTCAATGGAGTTTATCGCTATTTCATTATTATTAATAGTTGAAATATTTTTCTTTTTCTTTTTAGTTAAAGGTATAATCGTAATTAAATCAGTTTCAGTTATAGCATCATTTGAAATTGAATTTCGACTTAGTTTATTTTTTTTTTGCTCCAAAGAAGGTTTTATTTTATTAATTGAATTGAAATCTTGTTCAGGAGAAATTGATTTTAAAATATATTGATTTTGATTATAATTATTTAATGCTTTGACTGAAAATTCAGTTTTTGAAATACTTATATTTTTGTTTTTAGAATAATTTATTTTTAATATATTTTTATTTTCATTTATTGATATTTCTTCAATTTTTTCATTATTCTTTTGTATTTTTTCTACACTTTTATTTTTATTTATAATATTTTCTTTTTCATTTTTAATTTCATTTTTATTTTCATTTTCTTTTTCTTTTATAATTTTATTTTCATTTACTTTTTGTTTAATTTTATTTTCATTTTCTTTTTCTTTTATACTTTTATTTTCAATATTCTCTTTTTCTTTATTTTCAATATTCTCTTTTTCTTTTATAATTTCTTTTTCTATATTTTCTTTTTCTTTTATAATTTCATTTTCTATATTTTCTTTTTCTATATTTTCTTTTTCTATATTTTCTTTTTCTTTTTTAATTTCTTTTTCTAAATTTTCTTTTTCTTTTTTAATTTCTTTTACTATATTTTCTTTTTCTTTTTTTTTTTTAACTTCATTTTCAAAATGAACTTCTTTTTTAATTTCATTTTCAATATTTTCTTTTTCTATTTTAATCTGTTTTTCATTTTCATTTTTATTTTCATAATTATTTTTTTTTAAATCATTTATATTGTTATTAATTTCTTTTAAAGAATCATTTTTGTCTTTTTCAATTTTTAAATTACTATTTTCAATGAAATCTTCAATTTTTATACTTTCATAAGTTTTATCATTCTTTTTTTGATTATCATTAATATTTTCATAATAAGGAAAAGATTTTTTTCTATTTTTTTTTTTGTCGAATGATATACTTTCATCATTTATTAAAAAACTACTTTCTGAAGAATTATTATGATTTTTATTATTATTATCTGTTAAGTTTGGAATTATTTTTTCTTTTTTTTCATGTTTTTCCTTATTTTTTTTGATATATGTTGCTACATTAAATTTTGTACTTTTATTTTTTTTTATATTTCTAATTCCTTCTTTTTTTTTTGATATAAGATTTGAGTCTTTTTTTTCTTTCATAATAATTCTAGATGAAATGGGAGATGGAATTTTTAATTCATCTTCTAAATTAAAATTATAGGTTTTATTTTTATCATTAAAATTAAATTCTTCACTATCTTTTGAATTTGAATCATCTAATTTTTGTTTTTTTGTAAAATCAATTTGATTTGACATTTCTTTAAATTCTTTCATTGCAACATTTTGATTTAAATTTTTTCTAAATCTCACATCTTTAATAAATTCACTTAATTTTGTAAATTTCTGTTTAATTAATTTAAATTCATTATTATTTTCATTAAATAATTTTTTAATATTATCACTTTTATTGTCAAATTTTAAAATTTCATCTTTTAATTTTTCATTTATTTTTTTTTCAAATTGTTCTAATTTTTCCCATTCAATTTTTACATTTGTTGTTTGTTCAATCAAATTTTTTGCATATTTCCCATTTTCAATTCTTAATCCATTTATTCTATCATCTAAAATTTTAATTTTTTCATTTATCTTATTTTCTAATTCAGTAATTTTTTTATTAATATGTTCATTAAATTTATTTTGAACTGTTTCAATTGAAATTTGAAAATGTTGTATTAAATTTTCCATTTTTGTTTTATACAATTTTAAATCAACTATTTCTTTTTCTTTAAATGAAAGTAATTCTTTAATTGTTTTATTACTATAATCTATAAAGTCTCTTAATGTTGGAAATTTACATGAATTTCCAATTAATCCAGGAAGAAATAAATTATTATTTAACATATTATCATATTTATATATTGAATAATTTAAATCTTTTTCCAATGTTTGTATTTTTGCTTTATTAATAAAAATTGATTCTTCTGCTTTTAGTTTAAAAGACATAAATTTTGCTATTTTATCTTCATTATTTTTTCCAATTGCAATAGAATTAAATAATTCTGTAATTTGATTTGTTATTAATGAGATTTTTTGTTCTATTATTGATATTTTTTCTATTAATTGACTATTTTTTTCATCTAATTTTGTATTAAATTTATTATCTAATTTTTTTATATCACGAAGAACTTCATTTTGAAAAAACATCATATCATTTTTAGATACTCCATCTACATCTATATTATCCATATTAATTTATCATATTTTTAAAATATATTTAAAAATTTTAAAAATTTTAAAATTTTTTTATAAAATAATATATTATTTTTTATCATTAAAGAAATAAATTCTTGGTTTTTCAGTTAAATTAGTTTCTCCATAAACAGCTTCACTTACAATATTATAAATAGTATTTTCCATAATTACATTAGAAATAACTTTTCTAGAATCTTCATTAACAACAATAATTTTTTCATTTACTTCTGGAATAGTTAATTTATATTTATTAAGTAAATCTCTCATATATTTATCTTCTATTTCATAATCATTTCCTTCATTAAATTCATCTTTTTCTTCATTAATATTAATAATCTTACTATTTGATTGATGTGTTGAATGTTTAGCATTTGTTCTATATTGATTAATTGAACCTCTTTTTGGTGAAGAAATATAATTATTAGGATCTAAAGATTGTTGTACTTCTTTATTTATATTAGAAATATATCTATTCCTTGCATCACTTTGAGTTGAAACTTCTGTATCATCTGTCCATTGATATAATGTTAATGGTTGTTCATCTATATCTTTTAAAAATTCTTTTTCAAATTCAGGATCACATAAAATCTCTTTTGCTGTTTCTTGTAACATTTTTTCTATGAAACTAACATTTACTTCTTCTTTTAATATTTGAGGGAAATGAATATCTTTTAAATAACATCTTTTAATTATTCTTAAATATATTGATTCTTTTTCAATTTTTTGAATATTACTATTTATTTGTACTGAAGCATTTACATTTATATTATTTTGATTTATTGATTGAAGTAAAGGATTTGGTTTTATCGAAGCACTATTTCTTAAATTATTATTATCATTATTTATTGTATTCCATGTTATTTTTACTTGTATATCACCTTCATATTTACTTAATAATACTTTTGGTGTTAAAACGGCTTTTATTAATCTATAATCTCCTGGTTCAATTGTTCCTTTATTTGGATGAATAATTAATTCATCTTTTATTAAAAATTCAGGTTCTTGAAAATCAAAATAAAATGAATTTGTATTTGAATAATTATATAATATAAAAGTTTTATTTTTTGGTTCATCTAAAGGTAAAACTCCAAAATCTAATTCTTCAACATTAAAACAACATTTTTTAATCATTTCACCATTATAATTATTACAAACAAAATCATCCGACATATTATTAAATGGAGAAATTTCAACTGGTGGTTCAAATTTTAAAGGATGATAACCATTACCTTGAATAGTAATTTTTTTAGTACATAAATTAACTTCATCAGTATAATTTAAAGAAAGTTCCATTTGATATAATTTTTGAGTTAATGGTCTAAAATAAATAATAATATATTTATTATCACCTGGATTAATTGTTCCGAAATTATTTTCAATTTTAAATATTTCCATATTTGCATTTTGTTCATTAAAACTTTTAACTTCATCAGGATTAATAAAATATTTAATAACAACATTTCCAATATTTTCTAAGGCAATAGGTGAACAAATATAATTAATAAAACCTATTGGAATGTAATTAAAATCTAAAACATCTTTTGGTACATTTAATATACCAACTTTATCACTTAAAGTTTCTGCTAATAATTCAAATATTAAAGGTTTACCATTTAAAATTTGAAATATAATTCTCAATTTATGTTGTCCTTTTTCTTTTATATTATATCTTAATTTAATATTACAAGTTTCATTAGGTTCTAATTTACTTTTTTTTGGTTCAATTGAAAAAATATGTTCTTTCATAACATGATATTCAATTTTATCACTTGATGTTGGCTCAACTGGATCCATCCAAATTTCTCTTTTAATTGCAGCATCATCAGGAAATTTAAAAGAAAATTCACTTGTTACTCCTCCTTCATTTTTTAATGTTAAATAAACATCCATAAATTTAAATCCTTCTTTTTTATTTAAAGTATGTTTTCCAAAATCAAATTTAATTAATTTTAATTTTTTCATTGTATTCTCAATTTTACTTCCTACACTTTGAGCAAAATAAATTTCTTCTTGTGTTAATTCTTTTTGTAATTCTTCATTTGCTTCATTAACATGAAAATCTCTCCATAAAGAAGAAGAACTTTTATTTTTATTTCTAATATCTACAATTCTAATTAAAGGATAGTCACCTTTTCCAGTAATTCTCAAAGAACATTTTTTTTCTTCTGGAATTGGAATTTCATTTTTATGTTCTTCTCTTTTATTAGAATTACTAGTTGTAAAAATATGAACTTCAAAATCAATTGAAGCTCTAGTACAAGGTTTAAAAGTTACATTTACTTCTTTTTTACAAAATGAATTAACCATTCCTTCCATAAAATCAAATGATATATCATCTTCAGCGGAAGTTGGATTATTATCAATATTATCATTTTTATATTGTGGAATTAATTTTATATAAAAATTCGTTATTGTAGGATTAAATATTGAAAATGATAATTTTTTATGAAATCCTGCTTTTACTGTTCCAAAGTCAATTTCTTGTGGTTGAATATTTAAAACACCATCTGAACCTTTTCCCATAATTGATATTTCTCTCATATATTTTCTTTTATCATTTTGATTTTTATTTTCTTTATTTTCACTTTTTTTAGGATTGAAAATACCATAAAATTCATTTTGAGGATCATATAATCTTTCAGCAGTTATATTTAATTTTGATAAAACTTCCTTATTTGCACTTGGAGTTAAGAAAACATCAAAAGTTTTAATTTGATTAGTTTCCATTTCAAAATAATTTGGCATAACTTCAACTAAACCATTTGTAGCTGGTGTAATATCAATTTCAACTGAGATTTTAATAGGTGATAAATTCTTTAAAATAATACTTTTTTTTACTTTCATACCAATATATGAAGGTGGGAAAATAATACTATTTTTAATTCCTTCTAATTCAATTACTGGGTCTGTACATAAACCATTTACTAATATTGTTTTTACATTTGATGAATCATGATTAAACATTACTCGAAGAGGCCATCTATAAACTACACAATCTTTAGGACAAAATTCTATACAAACTAAATTAAATTCATTTGCTGGTATACATCCTATATTTTTATGAATTCTAAATATTTCATTTTGATCTGAATTTATTTTATAATATAATGGAGTATCACTTTTATTTTGAATTTTTAATGTTTGATATAAACTTTGATTTATTGTTGCTGGAGGGAAAAATATTTCTTTTTTTGGTGATAAATCATAAATAGGCATAAATATTTGAGTATCAGGAGGAAATGAATGACCAACTAAACTAATTGTACATGAAACTGGAGGATCAAAGTAATTAAATGAATTATTAATTTTTTTATTTTTAATTATTATATTTCCTGTTGTATTATTTCTTGAAGATATTGATTTTAAATCAACTGATTTACTTACCATATCTTGACCAAATTCACTTAATTTATTTTTATTAATATTATCTAATAATCTATTAGTAGTATTTTTATTTGCAGCTTTATTATATGATGTCATTAAAGTCCCTAAACAAGGTAAATCACTATAAAAATAAAACTCAGGTTTATTTGGTTTGAAAAATACTTTAAATTCAGCTTGTCCATTTGGTGAAATAATTCCTTCTTCAGGTTGAACAATAAATACAGTAGATAATACATTAAAAATATTAAATCCTTTTACTAAATTTGATAATATAACTGGTTTATCATAAATCCATTTAACTTTTATTTTTTCATTTGAATTATTAAATACATGTAATGGAAAACCTTCACTACAACTTCCAGCTTCAACATAATTAAAATCAATATGATCAATATCAAAAGAAATTAACCTAGTTTTAGATGTCACAGGCCAGAACATTTCTTTATGTATTTGAGTAGGATTAGTAAAATCAATTAAAACATCCTCACCAAAACTTTGTGAATTAGTTTCACTTTTAAAAGCAACACTTTTATTTAATTTATTATTTTCAACTTTATTATTTTTTTCTCCAGGTAAATAAAATCCTCTTGATAATTTATATCTAAATAAATCAATTTGTTTCTGTTCTAAAAGAGGAATTTTATTTAATAAATCATGACAACAACCATAAACATCTAAAGTCAATAAATTATGATTTTTAATTAAAACAAAAAATCTTTGATAATAAAGCATACATTCATAAGGTTTAAAAGTTAAATTAACTCTAACATTACTTCTAGGAGGAATAATTCCATCTAAATGATCAAATCTAAAAGGACCAGAATTATCATGATATATTTGAAATTCTGTAGGAATACTTGAATCATTATGAACTCTAATTAATCTCGTTTGTTGATTTCCTAATTCAATACTTTTAAAATTAATAAATTTATTTCCAATCCAAGTTTTAAGTGGAGTACAAACTCCAGTACAAATAAAATTTGCAATGTTCCCCCCTTGTACTTTTAAAGAATAAGTTTCATTTGATATTACATTTGGAAAAGGAGGTTTATATTTTATTTTAATTAAAAAATTCGAAAAAGGAGGAACTTCACCTTTTTTATCAGAAAGATAAAAAGATTCAGGATTTTTACCAGGTTGAACACTAGTTCTTTCTATAATAAAATTTGCAGGTACACTTTCATCATTTATTATAATTAAATCTAATTCTGATGATTTACCAATTTGAATAACACCAAAATCAAGAGATGATATATTTAATTGTAAACGAGGATATTTTGATATACAACTCATTTTTATTATTTTTGATACTTTATTATCTAAAGTTATTTTTGCATTTCCTACTAATACATGTGCTAAATTTGGATTTATTTGAACATTTATTTCTAATTTTGAATTTTTTGGCACTGCACCTTTACTTGGTTGAAATATAAACCCTTCTGCATATTCTATTTGAAATACTACTGAAATGTCTGCTGTGTTGTCTAAGTATATTTTACGAATTGAATTTGCTTTTACTGAAATAAAGTCAAAATCTACCGAATTTGGTATAAGACTTAACATATGAGCATATACTTTTTCCATATTTTTATTTTTAATTTTTTTTTTTTTTTTATAAGTTATTTTTTTATTAATTATTTTTTATATTAGGTTTTTTTATTTTGTTGTTTTTATTTTTTTATTTTTCAAAAAAGTTTATTTTTTTATTATTTTTTATTCTCATTGATTAAATATTTTAGTTTATTCATTTTAAAAATAATAAATAATAATTAAATTATCAATAATACATTTTATGATTTCAATTTCTTCAAAAAATCTTTTAAAAATAAATCTTTTATATTAATATTTTTCTTTTTTGACAAAATTTTCCCATTTAAATTATTTTTTCCAACACTTGTTGAAGTTGCATTTTTAGAATGTTTATTTTTTGTAGTATTTAAACTTTTGAAAGGTACAGAATAAATCAATTTTTTATTTTCTTTTAAATTATTTTTATATATATCACCTAATTTCATTGAATTAATTTTATTATGTTTTTTCTTTTTTTCCTTATTATTATTATTTTTATAATTAAAATTAAAATGTTCAAATTCATTTTTTCTATTAGATTTAATAGAATAATTCTCCTGAGTTTTAACAATAGTTTCAGCATAATTAGTTGAATTAGGAGAATCAAAATCATAAAACTTTAATTGAGGTTTTTTTCTTTCTGATTTATTAATTCTAATATGATTATATTGATTCATTGAATGAGGTCTATATTGAGATTTTCTAGTAAATGAAGTAATAATTGAATTTGGAGCAAACATATTTACATTAATTACTGTATTTTTAATTGTTATATTTGGTTTTCTTTTGGATGTAATTAAATTATGTTTTCTTATTAAAGTATTTAATGGAATTCTCATTGAATTTAAATTAGTTTCTAAATTTCCAATATTACTTAAATTATATGATGTATGAGTTATTGTTGTAGTATTTATTGGTTTTTTTGATTTTGATTTGGATTTTTGTTTATTTGAAAAATTCTTTTTTTTTGAAGGTTTTTTTGAATTTAATTGATGAAATGAATTAATTGTATTTGGTTCAGTTTTAATTATTTTTTCACATTCTTCAATTTCTTCTATTTTTTTATTAATATAATTTGAAGTTTGAAGACTTTTATGTGTTTTTGGATCTACATTTTGTAATGTTTGATTATTATTTTTAATATTATTTGTGTTAATATTTTCTTTATTTGATTCATTTTTATCTTTTATATTTTTTTCATTATTATCAGTTTGACAATCTGAATTTACTTTTAGTCTTATTTCAATTTTATCTTTTATTTTATCTTCTTTTTCTTTTTTTTCATTTTCTTCTTTATCTTTTTTAACATCTTTTTTATCATTTTCTTTTCTTTTTGAAGACTGATTAGGAATAGTAGAATTAAAATCACAATTTTTATTATTTTTATCATCATTTTCAGTTTTAACAGGTTTATAACTAATATCATCATCATCATCAATTAACAATTCCATAGGAAAACGAGTAAAAGAAAATTCTTGTTTATAAAGTGTTTTTCCTTTAAGAAAAAAAGGATGTTTTTTAATTTCTTTAATAGTAATTCTCTTCTCAGGATTAGTAACTAATATTTTTTTAATTAAATCTTTAGATAATAAACTTAAATGATGAGGTAATTCTAATTTACATTCTAAAATTTTTTTAAACAATAAATCATTATCTTTATCTTCAAAAGGTAAATAACCACATAACATAGCATATAAAATAATACCAGTACTCCAAATATCAATTTTAAATCCGTTATATTTTTTTCCACTTACCATTTCAGGAGAAGCATAACAAGGACTTCCACAAGGAGTAACTAATAAATCTTTTTTATTATCAAAATAATTACTCAAACCAAAATCAATAATTTTTAAAATATGATTTCTAGTTAAAAGTAAATTTTCTGGCTTTAAATCTCTATGTACAATCCCTAATGAATGAATATATTCTAATCCTTTTATTATTTGATAATAAAAAAATGATGCTTCTTCTTCACTTAATTTTCTTTTTTTAACGATGTAATTAAATAATTCTCCTCCTTCACAATATTCCATTACTGTATAAAAACTATCATAACTTTCAAAAATTTCTGCTACTAAAATTAAATTAATATGATTAAATTTTGTCAACATTTCAAATTCTCTTTGTACTCTTATTTCATCATCTTTTTCTCTTATTCTATTTTTTTCTAATATTTTTACTGCCACTTTTTCATGTGTTGGTAAATATATTCCTAATTTTACTTTTCCAAATGTTCCTCTACCTACTGTTCCTTTTATTAAATATTTTCCTATTTTGTATTCTTTTTCCTTTTCCTTCTCTTTTTCTTTTTCTTGACTATGTTTTGTACTCATTTTTATTTTTTTAAAAATTTATTATTGGTTTTTAATATAAGAATAATAATAATTAAAACATAATTAAATTTGTTGTTTTCATTTGACAAAAAGTGTATTATTAAATATAATTTTTATTTCATTTTATTTTATTTTTATATTAAATCAATATACTTTTTTTATTATTTGGGTTTTTTATTTATTTAAATAATTAAATTCTAATTTATCATTTTGAGTATTTGAAGTATTGATATGATTCATAAAAATAGTAAACCACATTAACCATATACAAAAAATACCAAGAAAAGTTAAACCAAAAGACATACCTCTATATTCACTTCTTAATTGTGCATCATTAATATTTTTTGTTACTTTAAGCATTAAAATAAAAGAAACAATTAACCATAATATTAAAAAAGCAATAGTCCCAATAGTTAGAAATAGATAATTTGAATTCATTTGTTAATAGAATAAAATATTTATTAATATTCATTTAAAAAAAATTATAATTTTAACTTAAAAAAAAATAATAAAAACATATTTTTATAATTAAATAAACTAAAATAGTAACTCTTATAAAAAAAATAAACAAAAAAAATGTCAACAAGATTAGTTACAAAAAAAAAAGGAACAGAAACATCAAGTAAAAAAGTAGGACAAGGACCAGATGATAATGAAGTAAATATACCACAAACAGATGTTGATAATTCAAAAAAAATTCCAGATGGAACAAAGAAAAAAACTGAAGAATTAACTAAGAAACTAAATAAAACAAAACTCCAAATTGAAAAAGAAAAAAATCAAACAATTCAAGAATTAGATGAAATAAATACACAATTACAAGATAAAGCAAATGAAGTTGAAAAATTATCAGATGCAAATCAACATTTATTTAAAGAATTAAATGGTATTAAAAATACAGTTGATGAAAAAATGAAATTTGTAAGAATATTTAAATTTAAAGAAGATGAATTAGAAAATAAAATTAGAGATTTAGAGAAAGATATTAAATTGAAAAAAAAACAAATTGAAAATTCAAAAAAAATGATTGAAAAAATTTATAAAATAGAAAAAGAATCTTTAGAAACTTTATTAGAAAAAAATGGTGAAGAAACTAAAAATCAATTAAATGATGATTTAGAAAATTTAAAAGATAAAATTAAATTAAATGAAAATAATTTGAATGAATTAAAAAAAACATCAAAAATACATAGAAATTGTGAAATAAAAAAGAAAAATTTAAATCAAAGATTAAAATATTTAAAAAATGATTTAGAATATGAAACTAAAAAAAGTGATTTATTAAAATCACCTGTTGATTATTCATATAAAGAAGAATTATCAATTGATAATAAATTTTTAAGAAGACCAAAAATGGATATGCAAAAAAGAGGAATGTCATATTCAGGAAGAACAAATCATAGATTAAGAATACCAAATCATAATGAATTTAAAGATGCAAAAGAAAAACAAAGAAAAAGAGATTTAAATATTAAAGTGACTCCAATTTGGAAAGAATTTGAAATGGTAAATAAAAGATATCAAAAAGAATTAAATAATAGATCTGCCGCTGATATTTTTACTTCAAATGAAGAATATAAATCTTTACCTACTCAATTATTTACGCAAGACGAATATAATTTACTTCAAAAATTAAATGTTCCTCAAGACTGTTTAGATACTTATATTCAAAGATTTAATGATGTTGATGATGAAAGAATTAATATTGAAAAAAATTTTATTTTGAATAAAAAGAAAAAAGAAGAATTAAAAAATACTGAACATTCACTTGATCATTCATCTTTAAAAATGAAAGAATTAAATAATAAAATTATGAAATTAAAAGTTGATAATTCGAAACATAAACAAGTTATTAAAGGATTAAAACAAGATGTTAAAGAATGGGAAACTAAATTAAGAGAAATTAGTTATTTTTATAATTTAAAAAATAAACAAAATGCTACTTTAAAAAAGAAATTAAATGAATTACAAGAACAAATAGATAATGGTGAACTTGAATTAATGGAAAAATATAGACCTAAAGATATTCCACAAGAAGATAATGAAGAAGAAGAAAATGAAAATGAAGAAGATGGTGATGAAGGTGATGATAATAATGATGAAGATTAAAATGTGGTTAAATTTTAAAATAAAATAATTAATCTATATTACTAAATATTTGAAATAAAAAATTAAGAGTTTTTCTTTTAAATATTATAAATGTATGGAATTGTTGATTTTTTAATTTTTTTTTTCTTTTTTATATATTTTAAAATTAATATTTTTTTTTCAAACAGAATAATAAAATAATAAAATAAGTATATAAATTAATTAAATATGATGAATTATGAATATAAGTAAAATAGAATATTTATTTACCTAGAGAATCAATTCGAAATCATTTGATGAAAAATATAAAAAATCTAAAAAATACAGTTGTAATTAAATCAAAAGGAATATTAAAATTAAGTAATGAATCATCAATAAATAATAATTCAATAAAAAGTAAAAAAATGAATCCAATTGCTCTTAATTTAAAAAATATTTCATCAATCAAAAATTCAAATAATAATATTAAAAAAATAAATCCATATAATTATTCTAAAATTAAAAATCATAGTTTAAATTCTGATACAAATCAAACTTCAAAAAAAATAAGAAGAAATTTAATATTAAGAGGAAATAATATTTTTAGAACATTTGATAATCATTCAAATTCCGATTCATATTCAAGTACACATAATTCTTCTGCAAAAAATTTTTCTGAAACTTTTAGAAAATTTTTTTTACAAAATGAAGATAAAAAAATGTCAAAAAATTATAGTAGAAATAGGAAAAAAAATAGTATTTTAGGTGGTATTACCAATTCATATACTTATGATACTTTTCAAAATGAAAATGATAAAACAAATTTTCCGAAAATTAATAAAAATGGATTTTATTTTTCACCGTTAACTGAAAGAGATTTAGAAAAAAATAATTATTCAAAAATTGAAAATAGACATAATTATTTATCAAGAAATCAAACTTCAACACCAGTTAAATTATTTTTAACAAATAATGATTCATCGTCATATAATAATATTAATAATAATAATGAATCCCCTACAGTTTCAAATTCCACAATTCCTTTTTTGAATAAAAAGTTAATGAAAAAAACTTTTGAAAATAATAATATAATATCAAAAAAAATATTAAAAAAACCAACTTTGTTAAGAAAATTAAATAAAAAAAAATTATCTGCTGCTGTATTAACAGTTAAAGGTTTTAATAATCAAATTAATAGAAAAATTAGAAAAGTAAAATCAATATATTATAAAGAAAATTTAAATAATATAGAAGAAGATAATAAAGAAAAACTTAATTATAAATCAGAAACAGAAACAAATAATAAATCAAAAATAAAAGAACATATTATTATTCCAGAAAATAATAAAAAACAAATTAATAGAAAAAGTGTTCCAGAATATGAACTTGGAAATCAATTTGCTCAATTATCAAATGTTAATGATACAAATTTGAGTCGTCCAATTCAAAAAGAAGGTACATTAAGAAAATTAGGAATATCTAATTTATTTCGTAAAATAGAAAATAAAAACCAAATTGTTAATTTATATAATACTAGTTCAGAAACTGATAGTGAAGAATCTTATAATTCAAATAATAGTGAAAAAGTAAAATCTATTAATTTAAATAAAGATAATATTAGTAATTATTTTTCATCTCCAATAAAATTAAGAGAAAAAATAATTAATATTCCTCATGAACATCTTAAAAAAAATATGTTTGAAAATGAAATTATTGATAAATTAAATGAAATTGACAATAAATCATTCAATAAAAAAATTAATATTATACATAATTTTCAAGAAAAAAATTATGATTTATTTTGTTCATATGAATCAAATATTAATAAATTATTTGATAAAGCACATAAAAAAGATAAAACAAAATATGAAATAAAAATAAATTTAATATTTGTTAAAAAACAAATATTTTATCATCAAAAATATGAAAGTAAATATTTAAAAAAATTAAAAAAAGTTAGAAATAATTTTAAACCAATAAATCAACATTTTATATATAATTATTTATTAGAAAAATATATTCCAATAGATATTTATAATGAAATATATGAAAATAAATCTCTTAATCAAATAAAGTCTCATAACTATTCTATTAATTTATTCAAAAAGTTCTCATTTTTGAAAAATCTAATAAAAACTGAAAGTGAAGATTTTAAAGCAATAAAACCAATAAGAAAAAAAAATACAAAATATTTAAATATAACTTCAAAAAAAAATATATTTTATATGTCACGTTTATGTGTTTATGATTATGAATATCATATAAAAGGAGGAGTAAAAATAATAAATAATAATATAGAAAATAAAAAAACAATAAATTATAGATTTAATGATATAAAATCAAGAAAAAAAACAACAAAAGGTAGAGCAACAATAAAAATTTTGTTAAGAAAAGACACAAATAAACATCATAACATAAATTTAAAAGAAACAAAAGAAATAATAAATAAAGAAAAAAGAGAAAAATCATATTTAACAAGAGCATTAAAAAAGATAAACTTTTATAAAAAATCAATAAAAATATTTTCAAAAAGTAAAATGAAAAAATATAATATATCAAAAACAGAAAAAGAAATAAAATTAGGAAAGAAAGAAATATTAGAAAATCATAATGGATATGTAAATAAATATCAAATGATATCTAGAGTGACAGATTTGAAAATGAAAATGATAGAAAATTTAGAATCATCAGAAACATTATTTTTTCATATAAAAGATAGAAATTATCCTTTATTCAAATCAATATTTGAAAAATTTAAAATGAATCCAGATTTAACTGATAATGATGGTAATTCTTTATTATCATTAGCAGTTCAAAGTAATTCTTTTCAAATAGTAAATTATTTAATTAATGCAGGAGCTTCAGTAAATACCCAAAATAAAAGTAATAATACTCCTCTTCATTTTGCATTATCATTTCATAATTTTGAAATAGCTGATATGCTTATTAAAAGTGGAGCTAATGAAAAAATTCAAAATAAAAGTGGTATGACACCTTGGGAATGTTTAGATGTTGGGGTGTCTATTATTTAATTATAATTTATTCAAATGTTATTTAGTTATATTGAGATAATGAGTTTTTAAAATTAATTGTATTAAATTATATATATTATTATATTTATTTTTTGGTTATATTATTTTATATTATTTTTCCTTAATATAAATATTTAAAATTCTTTGTTAATAAACAAATTTATTAATAATTAATAAAAAATAATGAATTATAATATAATAATTCTAATAAATAAGTAATAACATCAATATTTAAGTATTAAAATATTTATACTATATTACTATAAAGACATCAATATAACAAAAGATATTATTTTTTTTGTTGAAAAAAAAATTAATTTAAAAAATATAAAAAAATAAACTTAAATAATATGAATTTAAAATATCATTTTTTAATGTGAAAAAATTTACTTTAATAATTTTATAAATTTAATATAAAAATTATTTTTATAATGATTTTAATTCATATAAATATTTTATAATTAAATAATATATTAATTTTTAACAATTTTTACTTTTTAAACTTCTGCCATTGGTTCTTTAAGATTTTCCTCTTTTTCTTGCATCTTTTTCTTATATTTTTCTTCATAATTTTCATCTTCATCATCTAAATTTTTATCTTCATTATCTTTAGAATTATTTTCAAATATAAGAAAATCAATTTTTTGTGGTAAACCATAAGATAAAATAATACTAAAAAGGGAAAAAATTAAATGATATAAAATTAAAACTTTATTTTTATTAATTCCTTTACTAAAAGAAGAATCTTTTCTAAAATATAAAGGACCCAATAAAGTACCAAATTTACCTAATCCTTTATTAATAGATAATCCTTTAGTTCTAATAACTGAAGGATAAATTATAGTTGTTATAATATATAAAAGTAAATAAAGACAATTCCAACAAACATCAGAAATATAAATTAATATCATATTTGTTTTTTTATTTCTTTCTATTAAACTAAATGATAATACTATTAAAGATAATAATTGTAATCCAACTAAAACAGGTTGAACTAGAAATTTTCCATGAATAAAGAATAATAATATTATAAAATAACCTATAAAATCAAAAATATATGATACTAAAGATATTATATGATCAATATGTAATATAAATTGTTTTTTATGAAAATTTATTCCATCTTTTATAACAAAACAAGCAGTCCATAAATATGATAATATTAAAAAATTTATAATATGTTCTTTTGATCTTAATAAATGTAAAGGTGTGTAATCTTTCATTTTAAATTTACCAAAAACTATTTTTGATAATGGATTTTTTTCATCAATTATTTCAATTTTTGCTTCACTTAAACTTGATGAAGTAGATTGTGGTTTTATTAAATCATCACTTTCATCATCATTGATAATATAATCATTATTATCATTATTATTATTATTATTATTTTTATTATTATTATTATGACTAATTTGTTTTTTTTCAACACTAAATGTTGAATTATTATTAAAATTTAATATAAAGTCAAAATCATCATTAAAAATATGTTTTTTATTTATTTTTGCAATTTTATTTAAATTTTCTTTAAAAGAATTAATTTTTCCATTTAATAAATTATAAACAGGACTTTCAATAATAAATATTAAAATTAAAGCATAAATAAAAATATCTGCAATAGCAAAAAAAATAGTTGTTTTTTGCCAATTTTTAATAACTATATTATAAAAAATATATGTAAACATTGAACTAATTGGAAGTCCTGAAACTAACAAACAAATAAATATAGGAATACTTTCATGTTCAACAACTTCACAAATATAAATAACCATTGTTATCATAATAATATAATTAAAAAAACCTGATAATATTAATATTAACATCATAAAATAATAATTTCTAATTATAATTAAACCAAATAAAAAATATAATAATATATTAATTGGAATTAATATTATCAAAGTTTTTTTTCTTCCTAATAAATCAGCAAAAAAGAAAGTAAAAAATGCACCAAATATATTAGATATCAAATATCCTATTTCTATAAAATTTACTTTATTTTTATCACAAAAAATGTTTAATTTAATAACAAAAGATATAAAAGTTTTTGAATAATCAATATCATATTTATTTGATTTATTATTTTGACAATCTTTAAATTCTAATAATTCACTTTCTAATTTATTTGGGAAGAAAACAAAAGGAAGATCATCTAAATAAGGAACAGCTACGTTTAAATATTCACAAAAAGTAAATTGAAATATAAATAAAAGTACTAATATAATTTGATATCTATTTGATAAACCAGCTTTTTTTAATACTTGATCTAACTTTTTTGATAAATCTTTCATAGAAAAAATTAAATGTAAAATATATTAATATTTTTTTAATTTAAAAAATATATTAATAAAATAAATATTTATATTATAATTATTTTATAATTATTAAATGTTAAAACTTTATAAAATCCATAAAAACCAGATTCTATATAAAAAAACAATATTAGCTTTAAAAAAAAATATAACTTTTAATTATTATTCCATTTATTAAAACAATAAAAGTGTCTATACCATATAAATAAACTTTTACCTTGTAAATAATCTCTTCTATTATCAAGTGATTTTTTCAAAGGTTCTAAATAAGTAAAATTATAAATCATCATCATTAATAAATATTTAACTAAATTCTTTTTATTAGATGCAATTTTTCTATTTGACCTTCTAATTTTAATCATGATATTTTTCCATTTGGAAAAATTATTATATTTTTTAGATTTCATATATAATTTATTTATATTCATAAATCTATCTAATAGAAGAGAATCTTTTATTGTTAAATTATCAAATGCATTTGTAAATGTTTCACTATATTTTGATGAACGACTTCCATTAATTGAAATGACTTCACCACTTCCATCAGTAAATTTTTGAATTATTTTCATTTGTTTATAACCTTTTGATGAATTTGAACTTAATGAATTATCTTTTGAAATATTTCCTGTACTTTTATTTATATATTTAACTCTTATTTCTCTTTTTGGTTTTTTTATATTATCTTTTGATCTAAAGGTAAATAATTCATTTGGATTTATATTATTTTTCCAAAATGTAAAATATACTTTTATTATATGATTCTTTTTTATTTTTATTAAGTTTTGTAAATACTTTTTCTTAATATTTGTTATAGTATTTATTTTATTTTTTTTTAATATTATTCTAGCTGAATTAAATAAAGGATTATTTCTTTTCATTTGTTCATTTTCTTTATTTTTTCTGTGTGTATAACTTGTTTTTAATGATTTCATTGATATTATTTTTTTTGAAAAATTTTTTGAATTTAAATTTTCTAATTCTAGTTTTGGAATATTTAATAATTTTTTTTTTAACTTTAATTCATTACTTTTATTTGTTGATTTTAATACAATTTCATTATTTATCTTTAAACCATTTTCTGATAGTTTTTTATCTATTGAAAAATCAATAACATTTGCTTTAATTAATTTATTATTAAAATTATTAATACAATTTCCTGTATATTTTTTTATTTCTTTTTCTAATATTTTATCTATTTTAATTATATCTTTATATTTTCTAAAATAATTATTTTTCAAAGTTATATCTTTTTTATTTATAAATTTATTTAAAAACTTTTTTCTTTTTTTATCAATTATATTTTTCATTTTAATATTTTTCATATAGTCAATTAAAGTTTTAAAAATAAATGCTTTATTATAATTTTTAATATAATTTGAAATCATAATTGAAAAATTATTTAACTCAATTTCTTTTTTTTTATTCACTAAAATATTAGATTTATGAGTTTTTTTTGGAATATAATCAATATTTATATGATTGATTGTTAAATTATTGTTGTCATTTTTATTGTTTTTATTTTGAAAAATATAAAATGAAATTGTTACTTCAGGAATATTTTGATTAAAGTAATCTTTTTTATTTGAAATAATTTCAAAGTTATTTTTCACAATTTCATTTTGTTTTAATTTATTCAAAACTTTTAATTGTATTATATTTATTTGTTCATTTGTATTAATTTTTAAAATGCTATTTAAGGATTTTTTCATTTTAAAATCAATTATAAAAAAGTTTTCATTTTTAATTTCTAATTTTTTTTTATCTTCTTTTTTAATCGCATCATAATATAATGATTCAATATTACTTTCCAAAATATTTTTAAACTTTTTAACATTATTATTATTAATATAAAAGTTTTTATTTTTATTAATTTCTAAAATTAATGTTTTTTTATTTGATTTAATAAAAAAATTATTTATATTTTTATATTGAAAATTACTTAATTTTTTATGCAATATTTGTTTTTGAAGAATCGAAAAATTAATAGATGATTCTGAAAAATTGCTTTTTTTTTTATTATCAAATAAAGACTGAATATTAAATTTTTCATTATTTATTAATAAATTATCAAATTTTTTATTTTTTATTGATTTAATATTATTTACTTGTTCCTTATTTATTGATAATGAATTAAAAGAAGAAATTTTATGAGGTTTAATATAAATAGATGATATTTTATTAATTGAATAATTTTTTTTTTTATTATTACTTTTAAAACACAAATTTAAGTTATATTCAGGTAATAAATCAATAAACATTTTCTTTTTTCTATTACTTGATAAAGAATTATTAATTGTTATTACTGTTGGTGATGAATTTGAATTATTTTTATCAACAAAAAAATAAGTTGATTGATTATATGTTTTTGGTCTATTTTCAGTTTCATTTGTTGAAATATTATTATTGTTTATATTATTTTCAATTATTTCATTATCTTGATAATTATAATCATTCCCAATAATATTTATTTCATTTAAATTTGAATTTATTTTTAATTCTTTTTCTTTTTTTTTTGGAATATAAATTTGGTTATTAACTTGTTTTTTAATTGATAAAGGTTCCTTAAATTTATTTGGTTGATTTAATTGATTAATTAATTTTTCATTTTCTTTTTTCTCATTCATATATAATTGAATATATTTTGTTAAATTTTCATTTATTTTTTTTTTACTTTTTAATTCAAAGTTATTAATATTTTGTATTTTTAAACCTCTTTGACTTGCTTTTGTAGAAGTTTTTTCAAAATCAGTTGATTTTGTAGTATGATCCTTTGATTGAATGTTAATATCTATTTTTTTTAAATCAGAAAAAAATGAATTTATTTGTTGAATTCCATTTTGTTGATTTTCATAACTTCTAAATAAAATATTTTGTTTTTCATTTATACTACTATATTTATTTTCATTTAAATTTTTATTGTTTATTTTTTTATTTAAAGAAGGTTTAAATGGACTTTTATAAATCATTTTTTTTCGATAAGATTTTAAAAATTTTAAAAAGTATTTTTTATAAAAATTTGCATGATTTAATAAAGCAAAACAAATATGATTGGAAAAATCATTTATTTTTTCATTTAATAATCTTCTATTTTGACGAAATAAAAATCCTCTAAAAATTTTTTGAATTAAAATTATATTTTCAATGTATTCCAAATAATACACAACTTTTACACTTAAAATTTTTTGAGATTCTTCAATCTTATTATTATTATCAATTTTTAATTGAGAAGATTTAATAAAATCATTATTTGATTGACTTTTATTAAAATTTGAAGGAAAAATAATTTGATAACCATAATAAGTAGGTGAATATATTTGAGTTTTTTTAAGATTACTTTCAGATTTACATCTATGAAAACTTAAATTCTTTTTTAAATTTTTTTCATTATTATTATTAATATTATTATTTTTTTTATGTTCATTTTGATTATCAATTTTATTATTGTTTATATTATTTTTTTTTGGTAATAAATTTTTTTTTATTTTTTTTTGATTTTCCTTTTTAAATAAAGAAGTTTTTTCTTCATTTCCTAAAGTGATAGGATTAAATATTAAATTTGTAAAGTTATTATTTAATTGTTCAAAAGTTTGATGATTAATAAAATCTTGATGAGAATTTTCAAAATTAATACTATTATTATTTCTATGAATTATTTTCTTGAGTTTCGTTGATTTATAAGAATCATTTTTACCAAATAAGTTTAAACTAGGTTTATTTGGTTTTGATTTAGTTTGTTTTCCAATAATTGAATTTATATTATTTGCTTTTGAAGTAAATGAAGAAAAAACATTTGTTAAACTTTTTAATTTATTTGTAATTTGATTTTTTGATTTTCCATTTATCATATTATTTTATTTTTTTTAATTTCTTATCATTTTTTATTAATATTAAATTTAATAAAAATTATTAAAGTTTAAATTAAAGTTTAATTTTTCATTTATTTGAAAAAAATTAAAAAAAAATTTAACTTTCTTCAATTTTCTTATTTCTAGTATATTGTTCATATTCACCATTTAGAAAAATATAAATAGATTTATGATAATTTTTTCAAGTTATTTTTCCTTTAATTTTTGCATTTTATTTTTTAAATTTGGAGAAAAATTTCTTTTATATTTATTAGATTATTTTTTTCTTCTATTATTGATTTAAATTTGTTAAGAAATGATTTAAGATATTTATTATTACATCACAAAAACCTTTGTATTTCTTTTTTCTATCCTTGAATATATTAATTAGATTATTAAATTTTTTTAGTTATAAAAGTTTTGTTCATAAATCTTTTTTTTATTATTTGGAATATCAATAAAAAATCAATATTTGGATCTTCAGTTATATCTTGTGGTGTTATCTTTACATTTAAATTGTTGAAATTAATAGATTATTATGAAATGTATTAATCATTAAATTAAATCTCTTTACTAAAAAAAAATTAAATAAATAACAATTAAATTCTTATAATTTTAGAATAAAAAAAATAATTATATTCTTTTAATCTTAAAAAAAAATTTATTAAAAAATCATAATAAGAATTGGGGATTGGGGATTGGGGATTGGGGATTGGG
>JAJMZS010000572.1:0-22339 GCA_023807205.1 Isotricha prostoma | reverse complement strand
TCACAATTTCCTTTATTAAAAAAGATACTTGTAATATTACTTCCAAATTTTATGAATAATTCAGAATTTAATTTTAGAACTTTTTTAACTAATATTGATTTATAATTTGTATTTAGATGATTAGATTCATTACATTCAACAAATAAATAATATCTTATATAAATTTGATATTTATTTGTGCAAAATTCAAAACTTGGATGAACATCATCTGGAATTTGTATATTAAATGAAATTTTTTTATTTTCTTGATTTATTTCATATTTTTTTTTATTAAATTTTGTTTTTCTTTTATTCATCTTTGAATTTATTATACAAATTTCTTTCTGTAATAAATATATCATTAAACTTGAAATAATGTTTTCTGTATTTAATGTTATTGTTCCATTTATTATTTCACCATTATAATATATATTTTTATTTTCATTAATATAAATATCTATTATATTATTCTTTTCATTATTATTTTGTTGTTGCATTTTAAAAAAAAATACTAAATAACAAACAAAAAAAAATTATTCTTTATTTCAAAAAACCATAATTATAAAAAATTAAATATTTAAAAATTAAATTAATAAAAATTAAATGTCATTATCTCCATATGATTTAACATCAAGTGAATTTATTCTTTGTTCAAGTAATATTCAAATAAAAGACTCATCAATGTTAATTGGAATATCAATAATAGACAGTTATAATAAAACAATAAAACTAACTCAAATTTTAGATACATCATTTTTTACTTCTTTAGAATCATTACTTAAACAAATTATCCCGCCTCATGAAGACACAAATTATTTTTTTTTAGGAAATACACCAAATAAAACAATAACAAACCAAATAAATTATATTATTAAAGGAATTGGTTGTATTAATGATTATAGAGTTGAAACAAATGATAAAATATTTCAAGAAAAAATAATTGATTGTTGGTCTGGAATAAAACTTTTATTTGATGAAAATAATTTTACAACTTATACTGTTTCTTTTAATTCATATGATTATATTTTACCTTTAGAAACTTTATATCATACTTTATCATATACTAAAATTTTACAAAATATTCAATTTCAAAATTATTTTAGTTTAGAAAAATTTAATAATAAAGAATTTATGAGTTTTGATGTTTCTTGTATTAAATGTTTAAATTTATTTGATAGTTTAGAAGAAAGGAAAAATTTTTTATCAACATCAACATTACAAAAATTAGCAAAAAATACATTTTCAGGAAATGGAACAAATAAAACTTCAATTTTTCAAATATTAAATAATTGTTGTACAAAATTTGGTGCAAGAACATTAAGAACTTGGTTAATTCAACCATTACAAGATATAAATTTAATAAATGAAAGATTAAATTTAGTTGAGTCTTTAGTAAGTAGAATTACATTTAATAGTAATTTAAGAAATGATTATTTAAGTAGAATTGATGATATTCAAACTATTAATATGAAAATAGCAAAATTTGCAAATAGAAAAAAAGAAAAAAATTCAACTACTTATTTAAAATTAGTTGACTGTGCTAAATTACAAAGATGTATTGGTGTTTGTACTGAATTATTTGCTTTTTTAAAAATGTTTGATGGAGAAAATAAAGATATATTTTATAATAAATATGTTGTTGATTTTCAAAAAATTTTACAATTTTTATCTAAATTAGAAGAATTAATTTCAAAAACTATTGTTTATGATTCTGAAAGTAGAGATTATACAATTAATCCTGAAATTGATGATGATTTAAAAAAAATAAAAATGAAAATAAGTAAAAATTACAATCAAATTTTAAAAATAAAAGAAGATATTGAATATCAAATAAATTCAAATTTAAAGAAACCAAAAAAAATTGGTTTAGAAGAATATGTAAATGCAGGATATGTTTTTGAATTATCAAAAGCAGAAGGTGATAATTTCTTATCAGAAAATGATGAATATCGTTTAGTAATTTCAAATAAAAAAACAATAACAATAACAAATTCAGAAGTAACTGAATTATCAACAGAAATAAAAAACTTAAGAACTGAATTTAAAGATAGAGAATTTGTATTTTTAAAAAAAGTATTTGAAATAATATCAACATATCATCCTTTATTAGAAAATTTAATATCACTTTTATCATCATTAGACATTTTTTCCTCATTTGCATATTTAGTATCAAATAGTAAATTTCCATATACAAAACCAATAATAACAGAATCAAGAAAAGAATTAGAATTAAAAGATAGTCGTCACATTTTATTAGAATATTTAAATACAGAACATTTAATAGTATCAAATAATATTTTATTAAATGCAAATACAAATAATATTCATTTATTAACTGGAATTAATATGGGAGGAAAAAGTACTTTTTTAAGACAAGTTGGTATTTGTGTTATTTTAAGTCATATTGGTTGTTTTGTTCCTGCAACTTATGCTAAAATTCCTATAATTGATCAAATTTTTACTAGAGTTGGTGCTGGTGATATTATGCTTAAAGGAATTTCTACTTATATGAATGAAATGATTGAAGTTAGTTCTCTTATTAAATCTGCTTCTGATAAAAGTTTATTGTTAATTGATGAATTAGGAAGAGGCACTTCTACTGATGATGGTGTTGGTATTTCTTTTGCTATTATTTATTATATTTCTCAAGTTTTAAAATCTTATTGTTTATTTGCTACTCATTTTTATGAGTTGACTGAAATGGAAAATTTACTTTCTAATATTAAAAATTTTTATATGGGATATAATGTTATTTATGGACAAGTTGTTATGGATTATAAAGTTTTACCTGGGAAAAATAATTCATCTTTTGGTGTTGGAATGTTTAAATCATTAGATTTTGATTCTGATACTTGTACAATTTTAGATAAATTTATAAAAGAAGAAGAATTAATTGAAGAAAAGGAAAATCAAATGAGATTATCAAATTAATAAAAAAATAATATAAATAATTTAAAAAACTAATAAATAAACCAAAAAAAAATAAAAAAAAACAAATTTTTAATTTAAACAATAATTCAAATCAAATGTAAAAAAAAAGATAAAAAAAAATATTTTTAAAGAGGTAATTCACCAGAATCAATAATAACAACTTCTTGAGTAGGTCTTCCACTTCCAGTTCCAACAGCTTCGATTTTTTTAACAATATCCATTCCTTCAATAACTTTTCCAAAAACAACATGTCTTCCATTTAACCAAGGAGTTTCAACAGTAGTAATAAAAAATTGACTACCATTAGTATTAGGACCAGCATTAGCCATTGAAAGATAACCAGGACCTTCATGTTTAACTTTAAAGTTTTCATCTTTAAATTTCATACCATAAATACTTTCACCTCCAGTTCCATTTCCATTAGTAAAATCACCACCTTGAATCATAAAATTAGGAATTATTCTATGAAATTTACTTCCTTTATAATGTAATGGTTTTCCACTTTGTCCAACTCCATTTTCTCCTGTACATAATGCTTTAAAATTTAATGCTGTTTTTGGTACTGTGTCACCGAAGAGACCAAATACTATTCTTCCTACTTTTTCACCTCCGATTGAAATATCAAAAAATGTCTTCATTGTTATTTTCTGATCATCACATGATATTATTAAGAAACATAATGATATTAAAGTTAGAAATTTGGTTTTTGACATTTTTTTTTTTAAATATTTTTTTTTTACGTGGTTGGTAAATAAAATATATTATTTTTTTTTTAGTTAATAAAATATGAAAAATAAATATTAATTTTATTTTTTTTTTATTTAATATTTTTTTTAGCTATTTCAACAGTAATTTCAGTAGTAAATAATTTCCATAATCTATTAAATTCATTAGTATATTCATTAGCAATATCAATATTATATAACATTAAAACATTTTCATTATTATTTTTAACAGCTTGAACAGTCCAATTAAAACTTCCAGTTAATAAAACTTTAGAATCAATAATAACAAATTTATGATGCATATGATATTGAGCATTATCATCTGTTTTAACAGGAACACCATTAATAACTAATTTATAAATATCACTTCCTAATTGTTTAACACATTCATCATCTGTAATAATTCTAACATTAACTCCATTTTTTTTTGCATCAAGTACAGCTTTATATAATTTATCATTTGTCATTGTAAACATACAAACATCTAATGTTTTTTTTGCTTGAATTATCATATTAGTTACTTTTAATTGATTTTGCTCATTTGGGAAAAAAACTACTTCTTGAATACATGGTTTTGGAATGTAAAAATTATCTATTATGTAATTTAGGGAATTTTGATATTCTTTTATTGATTTTGGATAATTTGATATTTCTTGATTAAATATTGTTTTTAATTTTTTTATGTTGGAATCACCTTTTTTTAAATTTGGGTAATTTGAAAGGAAATTTTGTATTGGTTCGACTTTATTTCCTGAGTATAAATCCTTTACATATGATTGAATTTGATTCCATTCTGAATTTGATAATTCTTCCTCGAAATATTCTTTTTCTTTTGGTTTTTGTTCTTCTTTTTGATAGTTAAAATCATAGAAGTTTCTTTTATTTTTTTTTCTTGCTTTTAATTTTCCACTTTCTTCTTTTTCTGGTTCATCATTAATATCTTGTTGAATTTCTAAATCATTACTATCTATTATGACTTTTTCTTCGATTATTATTTTTTGTTTCATTTTTAAAAAATAATTTAATTAATTAAAAAGTAATTTATTTATAATTTATATTAATAATCTTTATTTGACCAAAATGACAAATAATATAATCAAAATTTATTTAGTTATATAAAAATTAATTAAATTTTTTGCTTATTGATATTTAAATAATGGAATTTTTTATAATGATATCTAATAATATAGACTTACTTATATATATTATTATAATAAATTTTTATTTAAAAAATATTACAATTATGACACAAATTATTATTTTCTTCATTTACAATAACTAAATTTTGTTTTAATTTATTATATAATTTATTCCAATCATCATTTAATTTATTTAAAATTCTTTGTCTAAAACCAACTAATTTTATTCCTAAATCATCTTTTAAATTATTGATTGTTAATGGTTCTTTACAATGTAATTGAATTAATAATAATTCAATACTATGATAACCATTAGTAATAAAATTCGATAATAAAGTTTCTAAATTAATTTCCTTTAACCATTTATTTAATTTAGTAATATTTTTATCATTTTCAATATTTTCTAAATTTTCACATTTATAATAAACTTCTTTTGGGATTTTATAAGAAAAATTTCCTGCAAGTTCTTGTATTTTAATAATAATTTTTGCCCTATCACCTAAATAATTAATTCCTGCTTCTTTTAAATTATTATTTGTAATTCCTAAATTTGTTTTTGTTTGATTTATTATTAATTTAATGTCATCAAAACCATTTAAATATAAATTTAAATAATAATTTTCCAATTGAATACTTTGTAAAAATAACATTAAATCATTTGATGATGATTTTTCTGAAACTGATGTATTAATATTTTCAAATATTGTACTTGATAAAGAAGGAGTTTGATTTATTTTTTTATTTGAATTTTTTTTAATTTTTAAATCTATTAAAGTCATTTTATTAAATTGAACTTTTTCTTTATTTAAAAATTTTTGATAAAGAGGATTATTATTATTCATATTTCTTTTTGGTTTAGTTAAATATATTTTATTGAGATATAAATTATTATTAAGTGAGTTTATAGTATTATATTTTTTTATTGAATTTTTGTTAATATATATATTATCATCTTCATTATTTATTTCATTATTATATTCTTTAATATTATTATTTCTTGAATAAATAATTGCATTATTTTTATTTATTTTTGGATTATTTGAAATTAAATGATTTTTAATATTATAATTTGATAAATTTGAATTTTTTGTTTTTATTTGTTCTCTATTATCTTTTTTATCTAAATTTTTGGAAGTAAAAGATTTTAAATATTTTTTTTTAATAATGTTATTTGATAAGTATAATTTTGAATTATTATCTTTTTTAATTAACTTTTTATCATTCCATTCATTTATAATATTTCCATTATGAGAATGAATATCTTTATTATTTTTATTAATTGAATGATTATCAAAAATAATTTCAGAATCTATACTACAATTATAAATAATAGAACTTCCAAAATTTCCACTTTCATCTTTTTGTTTTAAATTTTTTGGTAAATCTCCATTATTATTTTTAATACTTAAATCTATATTACTATTTTCAATTAAATAACTAATAATAATTTTATTATTTAATAAATAAGCTAAATGTAAAGGAGTATTTCCTTCTTTATTTTGAATATTAATTAATATTCCTTTATTAATAAGTGATTTAACCATATATTCTCTTTCAAATTGTACTGCAATATGTAAATATGAATTTCCTTCTTTATCTTGATAGTTTAAATCTAAAATTGGTGATGTTAAAATTAAGTCAAAAATATCATTTTTATTTCTTTGAATTGCATATGATAAAAATGTTCCTTCTTTATTGTCTTTTTGATTAACTAATAATGGATTTTTTATTAATAAATTATAAAGTGTTTCAATTGAGTTATCACTTTCAATTATTATTAATGATTTTCTTTTATAGCTAAACGATTTATTTTTTGAAAATTTCTTGTAGTTTTTTGTTATATTCATATATTTTAGTAAATAAAATAAAAATTAATATTTTATTATATATTTTATAAAGTTAATTTAATTTTTTAATTTAATATTTATAATAATATTAATTTCAACCCAATAATAGCAAAATTTAAGATATGACAATTATAATTTATTTAATAACAGTTATTATTCTATCAATTTGACTATTTATAAAAAGAATTGAATTAAAACATAATATATCTTTTTAATATAATTTAATAGTTGTTTCAATATATATATATAAGTAAATTTATTAATAATTAAATACCACAACATTTAAAAATTGATATTTTTTTTGAATTATTGGATAAATTATCAATTGTATTTTTCATTCTAAAAGTTAAATTTACTTCATCTTTATAAGAAATTGGTGTATTAATTTTATTTGATGATATTTTTGATAAATTGTCTTTATTTTCGTCATCAATATCATAATATGTTTTTGATAATGTATTTAAAATTTCTTCTATTTTTGATAAATCTTTATTTTCAAAAATAGAAAAAATTGTTTCTAAACAAATAAATATTATTGACATACTACTTTTACCTCCATTTTCAATTACTTTTTTATTAATATTTATAATAACTTCACCTAAGAAATTTTCAAAAGTTTTTCCTTCCTCAATTATATATTTTAGAGTTTCATAAATTATTTTATTTATTTCTAAACATAATATATTTTTATAAATACCATTATTAATTAAAATTATATAATCAAAATTATTATTATATTCATATATATGTTGACATTTTAATATTTTTATATTTAAAGAATTATTTGAAGAAAGGATTGAAATAAAATGGTTTTTTTTTTTTGCATTATTTAAAATTGTAATATAACCTTTTTGTATTTTTATAGTAAAAATTTCTTTGTCATATTGTTGAAGAAATATAGATTGTTCATAAACATTTAAACTCATTAAATAATATAAAATTTTTAATTGAATATCTTTTCGATACATTGAAAAATAATTAATTGAATCATTTTTATTCTCATCAACTATATTTATATCAATAGACATTTTATTTTTATTTTTATGATTATTATCATAATTTAAAGCAGCAAATCCCATTATCTTTTTATTTTCTGTTTTTTGAGCATATATAATTGGCTTTTCATTTTTAAGATATTCATTAAATAATTTTAACAATAAAATTTGAGTATATATTGGAATACTATTTGAACTTAATAATATTTTATTTTTATCATAACTATCAATTGATCTATCTTCTAATTTAATTCTATAACTAACTTGAGAATTATTTATTTTATTATTAGTATCTTGTTTTTGAAATGTTATTTTATCATGTATACTATTTACTTTTCCATATTCTTCTGATATCATACTATTTTGTTTATTGTAATTTATATCATTTTGAGCAAATGAGGATGTTTTATTTAATAATTCAGGATTATTTACATTACTATCTGATTTTTTTTCTATTAATTGAGTTGATGATAATTGACTATTATTTATTAATTTTAAAGGTTGAATTGAATTATTTAAATTA
Organism: Isotricha prostoma; assembly: GCA_023807205.1. Taxonomy (NCBI): domain Eukaryota; phylum Ciliophora; class Litostomatea; order Vestibuliferida; family Isotrichidae; genus Isotricha; species Isotricha prostoma. The sequence goes on along the minus strand of JAJMZS010000572.1, from coordinate 14,200 downwards.
CTAGATTGAGGTATATAATTTATAAATATATTATTTTTTGTTAAAGAAATTGCTGAATTTCTTATTTTAGATGATATTTGAGTATACATATTTTCATTTAATTCACTATTAATATTTAAATAATTTTCTTTTGTTGAATTCATTCTTTTTAATTTTATTTTATTAGTCTATTTATAATAAATTAATGAAAGAATATAATAAATATAAAATTCTAAAATAAATAAAAAATAAAGAGAAAAAAAATAAAATAATCAATTTTTATATAAAATTCATCCTAATATAATAAAATTTTTATATTTAACTTATATTACAATAATTACATAATTACTATATTTGAGCCCAAAATTTTATATAATATATAAATATATTATTAAGATATCAATTTGATTCTCGATATTATAATAGAAATATTTTTATAAAATATTATATAATAAAATTGAATTTTAATTCTATTAAAATATAAAAATTAATAAATTAAAAAAAAATAAAATCAAAAAATGGATGGTGAACAACAACCAGTATATGAACAATATCCAAATTATAAAGATGTGAGAGGTGTAAAAAACATTTTTTTAATATATAGTTAATGGTAAAAACTCCAATAGAAATAGCAGATAATATAATGAATGAAATAGCAGAATATGTAACATCAAATTTAAAAGTAAACACAGTTGGAACATCTTTTGCAAGATTATTAAGAGAAACTCTTGATAGAAAATTTGGTCCAGCTTGGCATGTTTTTGTTGGTAAAAATTTTGGTTGTTTTGCTGTTCATGATACTAATTGTTTTGTTAATTTTAAATATAAAGGATTTACATATTTAGTTTATAAGACTACAATATAGAAAAAAAAAATTATTTTTATTTTTTTATAACCAACTATTTTTATTTTTTTTAAAATATTATTAATGTATTTATATTCATTTATTAATATCAATATTGAAATTATATATGATATTAATAAATCAAATCATTCATATATAAAAATATATTTTTCAAAAAGAATGTTTATTCGTCTTTATAATTTGTTTCACCAATTTTAATAAATTTAATCTTTTTCTTTGTTGGTGGAAATATATCATTAATATTTTGAATTTTTTTTAATTCATTATTTTCCTTTTGAAAAATATTTAAAGAAGTTTTAGATAAATTATAATTTGCATTTAATTTATTAAAATTTTTATTCTTATTTAAATTTACAGTTAAATCATTTTTATATTCATAATCAGATTTGTAATTGTTATAAACTTTACTATAAGGAAAATTATTATTTAATCCTAATTCTATAAAATTAAAATTAAAATCAGGATCATAATCTTTTGGTAATTTTTTAATAATATAATTATTTTGTTTATTAATATTTATAGGTAAAGACTCATTATTTTCTAAATTAAACTCTTGAATAAAATTATTAGGAAATAATTGTCTTTTTAAAGGAGTAATTGAATTATATGTTTTATTAAATTGATTTGTAATATTATTATTTATCTTTTTTGGATTTTTGAAATATTTTCCTATTAATACTCTTTCACTTATTGGAAGTTGATTTAAACTAAAATCATTTGTATTTATATTATTTTCTGAATTTTCTTTTTTTAATTTTTTAATATTTTTTTTTTCAATTTTCATTACTGTTTTTTTAATCATAGGAGAAGTAAAAACATTTTTATTAAAACTTATATTATTTTTATTTGGAGAATTCAGATTTTTTTGTACAATTTTATCTATAATTTTTATATTTTTATTTAATTCTTTTTTATTATTGTTTTCTATTGAACTAATTGAATTTTCTCTTGATGAATTTAATACTTTTTTAGTGATTGGTAAAATATTATCATATGATTTAATTTGAAATTTATTTGTATTTCCTAATGGAATAATTTTCTTTTCTGTATTAGATAATTCTATATCAAATTCTTCATTATCATATTCATATTCAGAATTTAATATTTTATTATTTTGATTTTTATTTTCTTGATTTTGATTTTCAATATTTTCATTTTGAATTCTGTTATAATGAACATTTTCTTCATTATTATCTTGATTTATTTTTATTTTTTGATATATTTTTTTTTCTTCATTTTCATTATTTTTATCTAATATTGGATTATCAATATGTTTTTTATCTGGAGAAGTTAATTTTCTTTTTTTATTATTATATTTCTTTTCATTATTCTTTGTAGGAGTATTTTTTCTACTTTTATTTATTTGAATATTAATTCTTTTATATTTACCTGATTTACTTCTTTTAGATAAATTTGAATTTGACTTTTTAATTTGAAGGGAATATTCATCAAGATTTGAACTTATTTTTTTGTTTGATATATTATCATTACTTATTTTAGATTTATTAAAAGAACTTTTTATATCAAAATTAACTTTTGTTTTACTTAAATTTTCACTCATTTTTCTTTGAGTTTTTGCTTCTTTTGAATCAAAAGTTAAATTATTATTACTATCATCTTTTTCAAATTTATTTTTATTAATAATAAAACTATTATATTTTATTTTATCTCTTTTTTCACCAATAGGATTTTTTATTGAATTAGAATTAGTATTTAATCTTTTTCTTTGTGTATTTAAAATTAAATCTTCATCACTTTCACTTATTGTATTTTTACTTAAAGTTCTTTTTGTTTTATTTTTATTTAAATTTAAATTTTGTATTTTATCATTTGAATTATTAATATTTTTATTTTTTTCTTCTTCATTTTGAAAAACAATATTCTTTAAAGTTAATCTTCTAACTAATTTTTTAACTTTTTTTTTCTTTTCATATTCTTCTTCATCACTTTTAGGTTCATCTTTAATGTTGTTTCCAGTTATAAAATCATAATTTAAATCAACTTTTTCTAAATCAGAATCAGAAGATTCACTTTTTCTATTAAAATTTAATTTATTCACAATTTTTTTAATTTCTCTTTTAGAAATTTCTTTATAAGTTCCTAAATTTTTTCTAAATCTAACATCTTTAATAAAATCAACCATATTTCCAAATCTTCTTTTAACTTTATCAAATTCAATTCTACCTTCATTATATTTCTTAATTGCACAAGCTGCATCTGTTTTATAAATTAATAAATGATCAATTAATTTTTTCTCAATTTCTTTTTTAATTAATAATATCTTATCCCATTCTTTTTGAAATTCTTGTGTACTTTTTTGTAATGAAATTACTTCTTTTATATTATTCATTCTAACTTCCATTATTTTATCATTTATAATTTTATTTTCTAATTTAAATTCATTTTCTAACATTTTATATTTATTATCTGAATACATATTACATCTTATTTCACCAGAATTTATTAATGTAACTACATCTTTTACCATATTTTCAACTCTATTTTTTAATTCTTTTATTTCTTCTTTCATTTTATCTTTTTCATTCATTAATAAAGATATATTTTTAATATTATTATTTATATATTCTGCTAAATTTTTATATTTTGCTTGATGACCAATATATCCTGGTATTGTTAAATTATCAATATATATTTTATCATATTTATATTTTGCTTCATTTAATTCAGTTATTGTCTTATTTAGTTTTATTTCATGTGATATTATTTCAGATTCTACTTTTTTTTTAAATAAATGTAATTCTTTGTAATTATCTATTTTAACATTTAATGATGAAATTGAATTTGTAAATGTTTTATTTATTGCATCTAAACTTATAAATTTTGTGTTTATTTCATTTAATGATTCTTCATTTAATTTTATTTCTTTTTCAAATTTATGATTCATTTCATTTTTTAATTTTCTTAATTCTATTAATAAATCATTTTGTATTTTAGCTATATCTAATAAAGTTATATTATTATTTAATAAATTATTGTCATTAATTTCATTATTATCAATTTCATCATTATTATTAGACATATTTTTATTCAAAATTTAAAAAATAATAAAATGTACTTTTAATCAAATAAAAAATAATATAAAAAATGGGGGTTGTAGGATGTGGAAATTGTAGAAAAGATCCAAAGGAAAACGAAGAAATGTTGGAAAGAGAAAATATAATACATGATGATTTCGAATATACAAATAGAATTAATGATAAAGAATATCTAAATTCAAAAAATATTTTTGAAAATCAAAAATAAATGAATTAGGAGTTATTAAACAAAATAGTGAATTTAATGACATAATTCCTCAAGATGTAAGTAATTACATGAGAGAAAATCCATTTGATAAAAACAAATATGAATCAAATGATAAATATACATATTTAATGGATCCACTAGAATTTCCAAATGGGAATATTTATAAAGGAAATTGGAATGATCGTTTAGAAATGGATGGTTATGGAAATTACATTTTAAAAAAAGATGATGTATTCGTAGAAGGAATTTGGGATAAAGGAATATTAAAATATGGTAGAATATTTTTACCAAATGGTGACATATATGAAGGTGATATAGAAAATAATTTATATCAAGGTGAAGGTAAATATATTAATCATGAAGATGGTTCAATTTATGAAGGTTTTTTTGATAAAGGAGAAAGAAATAAATTTGGTAAAATAATATATAAAGATGGTTCATATTATGAAGGAAATTTAATAAATGATAATATTCCTGATGGACAAGGAGTATTTAAATGGATTGATCCAACTTTAGATAATAATAATAATTATAATAATAATAATAATGGTTATTATAATTATTCTACAAATTATAATAATAATAATTATAAATATTCATATAGTGGTGAATTTATAAATGGAAAAATTGATGGTTATGGTATTTTAAAAAATGAATATAGTAAAAGTGAATATAAAGGAGATTTTAAAAATAATGTTTTTCATGGAAAAGGAGTTTTTCAATGGGGACCAAATGGTTTAATTAGATATGAAGGTGAATATAAATTTGGGGAAAAAAATGGAAATGGAAATTATATTAAACCAAATTTTAAATATTCTGGCTTTTGGAATGAAGGAAAACCACATGGTTTAGGTTTAGTTGATAATGGAAATGGTATTTATAAATGCTCTTGGAGAAATGGTATTACTGTTGAAACTCCTGTTTTACAAAATAGAAGTAATGATTTTGAAAATATTGATATTAATTTTAAACCTGAAAAAGAAGATATTGATTTTAGTGAGTTGAAACATTTGAAAGTTGAAAATTTTAAAAATTTTAATTTTACTCTTGGTGGAAGTTTTGATGATTTTTTAAATTAAATTTTATATTATGAGTTATTTTTTTTAGAAAGTTTAATTTTTTTTTAAATAAATTAAAATCTTTATATTATTGAGTTATGATTTAAAAAAAAGCAATAATTTTTTTTTATCATTTTTAATTTAACTAAATTTAATAAATTTAATTATTTTATTAAATAAATAAACAATTTATCAAATTGATTTTCTCTATTTTTAATAAATATACTAAATAATACATTACAAACTTTAAACTTATTCATAATATATTATAATTGTTTAATTCAATTAAAACTCAAATTATAAAATATAGACTTTAAACAATGATTTAATAATGTAATTTAAATCCAACATTTATAATCTGCATAAACTTTTATTTATAATTTTATAATTATATTTATTTATTAATTATTATTATAATTATTATTATTATTATTCTTAGTTAATTCTTCATAAATTATTTTATTTTTTTTTACTCTTTCATTATAATTATTATCACTTTGGAAATTTAAATAATTTGAATAAGTTAATTGTCTTGAATTAAAATCAATTTTTGGTTCATTTAACATTTTATAAGAATCAATTCTTCCAAACATTAATTGAGTATAATTTTTAGCATCATTTAAAAAATCTGTTTCTAAATTAATAGCTCTATTATTATAATTGATAATTTCACGAAAATTATTGATTAAAGAATGAATTTGTTTAATTATCATAAGAAAAGTACTATTTCCAAATTGATTATAAAATGATTGTGAATTTTTATTAATATAATCAAATAAATTTTTTACATCTTCAAAAATTTGTATATTAGTTATAAAAATATTTCTACTTAAATTTTTATAATTTTCCATTAATTGTAAAAAAGATAAATTTGCAGTTTTTGAATTATCAATAAAATCATATTTTATATTTTTTTCTAATTCTTCAATTCCAAAATAATGAAAATTCATTGATTTTGTTAAGCAACTTTCACACATATAAATTAATTTTTCTTTATTTTGAGTACTCATTAATATTTGATTTAAATTATAATAAATCTGACTTTGTAAATTTGAATAATTTATTTTAAATAAAATTTCATTAATTTCACTTGTTATTTTAAAAAGTGATTCATTTGAATTGCAAAAATAACAAATTTCTTTATTGTTATTTTCTTCATCCATAATTTTTTTATTATTTTTTTATATTTTATCTATATGTTTAAAAATAAAAAAATTTTCTTATTTGTTTTATATTTTAAATAATAAATTGAAATATATAAAATTAAACATTTCATTTTAATGTATTTGAATAATTTTTAAAATTTGAATCAGTATAATTCAAATTATCATTTTTTTTTCTTTCATTTAATTCATTTTTTAATTGTTCAATTTGATTATCTCTATTTCTTAAAGCTTGAGAAATAGAATTTACAACTTCTTTTTCATCAAAAAATAAATTTGAATTATGCATTGATTTAACTAACTTTTCTTTTAACTCAATTATAATTTGTTCTTTTTGATTAATTTCTTTATTTAATCTTTTAATAGTATCTTCATAATCAATTTTTTTTTCAACATCATTTGCTTTTTCTAATTGAATTAAAGCATCTTCTAATTCTAAATTTCTTTCCATTAATTCTTTCATATCATAATTTGAAAATTTACTTTCAATAATAGTAATTTCATTTTTTAATTTATCATTTTCATTAATTAAATCTACAATCTTTCTATTTAAATCAGCAATTTCATTTAATAAATTTTGTTTTTCATTTAAATATAAATTAACTTGATTAACTAAATAAATTGCAGCTTGTTCTTTATCAATATTAAACTTATCATAACATAAAGGAATTTGATTTAATGCTTCATTTAATTTTCTATCATTTTCATTTAATAATTCATTAAATTTCATTGAATCATCTGACCAATGTTTATTTATTGTATTTATTTGTAATTGAAGTGAATCATTTATTTTTATTAATTCATTCCATTTTCTATCACTATTATGAAACATTGATTTATATTCTTCATTTTCTCTTTTTAATTTTCCTATTTGCATTAAGTATTCATTTATTATCATATCTAATTGATTTGATAATGAATTTGAATTAAAGGAATTTTTTATTTTTTGAAGTTCTTTATTATAAAAATCATTTTCGTTTTGAAGTATTTTTATTATCGATTCTTTTTCAATTAAAATTTTACCTAATTCTGTATTTTGTAATTTTTCTATTTTATAATTTTGTTCTCTTATTTCATATTCTAAAATATCATTTTTTTTTTGTAAGTCACTTGCATAATGCATTAATGCAGTATGTTTTGCATTTAATTTTTTATATTCATCACTTAATTGTGTATATGATAAAGAAACATTTTCTAATTGTTTTTGTTTATAAAAAACTTGACTTTGTAAATTATTTCTTTGAGAAACATTATTATTATTTTTTTGATTATAATTATAATTATTAAAATTAGAATTATTATTATTATAAAAATTATTATTACTATTATTACTATTAAAAGGTAAATTATTAAAAGTAAAAATAGTTGGATCTTTCCCAAATCTAATAATATCACCTTGATTTAAATTATATTTTAAATTTGATGGAATTTTTTCTCCATTTACAAATGTACCATTACTTGAATTTAAATCTGATATTGATACTGAACCATTTGAAGAAAATTCTATTAATGCATGATCTTTTGATATACTTTGATGATTTAATACTATTATATTTGTTAAGGGATTTCTTCCTATTTTATTTATTTCACTTGGTAAAATATATGTTTCATTATTATCAGTTTTTAAATTTCCATATATATTCATTTTTTATTTTTTTTTTTTTATTTAATTTTTTATAGTATTATGTTTATAATAGATAAATATTTAAAAGTTACAATTTTTATTTATCAGAATTTAAATTACCAAATAATAATTTTTTATAGTTTTCATCATCTTCTTCTTTCTTTTTTTCTTTACTTTTTTCTTGTTTTGTATCATCAAAAGTAAATAAAAATGAAGCTAAAACATTACCAACATTTTGAATTCCAATAATTTTTAAATGATGAATAAATCTATAAATTAAAGTATTATAAGGATAAAATTTATTTTTTTTTTCAAATTCACTAAATTTAATTTTAGCTTCTTTTAAATTCCATTTACTACCTTCATTAAAAAAATAACTAATATTTAATTTAGTTTCATTAACTTTAACTTGTTTAAAATAAATAGGATATTCAATTTCTTCATTTGAATTATTATTATTATTATTATTTAATTTTTCATTTTCAATAACTTTTCTTTTTAAATCATCTTCATTAATTTCAGCATCATTTGAATTTGTATTAAAAAAAAATTCTAAAATAAAATCACATTGATATTTAGAAATATTAATATAAAGAGGTTGAACTCCAATTTCTAAATAATCTAAAACATACCATTTACTTGCAGTACCAATTGAAATATTTGAATCTTTACTTCTAAATCTTAACATTTCTATTCTATTTTCAACTGAATTATTTGATTGTCTTGAATTTAAAAATTTATTTTTTGAATTTAATGAACATAATATTATTTTATTTTTTGAATTTAATAAATCAAATATATTTAAAGTAAAAACATTTATTAATGTTTCTGATGATGAATCACTATATATTATATGATCACCTTCAAATTTTCTCATTTCTAATTTTATATTATCTTTTTTTTCTTTTATTAATGTCATTATTACTTCATCTAATGAAAATGATATTTGTTTAATTTTTATTTTTGTTACTTTTATTTTCATACTTTCTATTAATCTATCTTTTATTTCTTTAATTTTAAATTTAATTAAATCTTCATTTCTACTATCTATAGATATTTTTTCTTCTGCATAAGTATCACCTCTATTAAATATAAAAACTTTAATAATATTCATAAAAGATTCAAAATATTCTTTACTAAAATCTCCACTTAATTTATCAATGATGATATTTATATTTGTTAAAATTTCTATATTATTATTTTCATTCATTGTATTATTTACTTTATTAATTTGTTCTTTAATTGCTAAAGTAATATTAGGAATATTTACCATTTGATTAAATGATGTTATATCTAAATAATATTTATTATAATTTGAATCTCCAATAAAATAAATTATATGTTGATTATTAAATGGTGGAATAAATAATAATAAATCTTTTATTATTAATTCCATTTTAAAATTTTTACTTTTTTCATTCATGCATAATTTTTTAATTCCAAAAGTACATTTTGATCTTGTTGCCAATAATACTTTTGAAAATGTTAATTCATTTTCAATACAAACTTGAAAATCATTTATTTCAAAAATAAAATTAAATCTTCCTAAATCAAAGGTTTTTTCAGATATTTTATCTTTTTCTTCTTTCTCTTCTTCAGTAGGATAAATCTTTAATAATATATTATCAATTATATTTAAAATATCTTCAAAAACTAAAATATTTACCATATCCATATTTAATTTATTCCAAGTTATTTTCATATCATTTAAAAATATATTTAATTCTTCTGAATTATCTTCTTGAGAAGAATCTCTTTTTAAATTTATATTATATATCTTAAATAAAGTATTATTAAAATCAAATTTTAATTCTTCAAAATTATCTTCAAATAAAGAATAATCATTATAAAAATATTCAAAAATTTGTTCTTCTTTTAAATTATTAAATATATTATTAATCAATAAATATTTTAATTGATTTTCTTCTGGTATTTCCATAAATTCTGAAAAAGTTTTTAATGTTTTTAAATTCATAAATTTTTCATTATTAATATCTTTATCATATTTAAAGAATTTTTCATCAATTAAATTATTTTCATTTAAACAAGATATTGTAAATAAATTTATAATAGCATTTAATTCTTCAAATTGATGATTTTCATTAATTTTATTTATAATATATTTTATTGATGTACTATATAATCTGACTATATATCCAAAATATCCTCTTTCTTTTATTTCTTTATGAAAAGCAAATGTTGAATCATATGTTTCTTTATAATTAATAAGATAAATTAATTTAAAGTCAAAAATTGCTATTATTATTTTTTGTTTTTTAACATTTGATTCTTGATTATTTTCATTTAATATTTTTGTTTTTATTATTTCTTGTGTATTTAGATTTATGTTTTTATTATTTAATGATTTAATTGTTTTATTACTTTCAGTATTAAAGATAATATTATCATCAAATAAATTTAGATTAGTATTATTGCTGAATAAAGATTCATGTTTATTTATATCTTTTTGATTATTAATATTGTAATCAATAATACATTTTTGTATTAATTCACATCTATGATAAAAATTTTCAATTATTTTCATCAATGTTTCTAAATAAGGAAAATTAATAAAAATAGTAAAACTTTGAGTATTTAAAATAAACATATCTAATTTATTATTTCCAACATAATTATTGACAATTATTGATTTATCTATATTTTTTAATTTCCTTATACAATTATTTGGTATATTAATTTTAATAATATCATCATTTATATTAATTTCTGCAATTGGTAAAATTAATAAAGGATAATCATTATTTTTACTAAAATTAAATCCAAATGAAAGATAATAAATACTTAATTGAATTTTATTTAAATCATTTTCATTTTCATAATTCAATCCAAAACAATTTATATTTAAATATATTTTATTATATAATTCTTCTGTTTTTGGATCTAAACAATTTATTATTGCTTGAATATTATGAATGTTTAATTTTAATTTTTCATATTTTTGTATTGTTTCTTCATTTCCAAAAATATTTATCTCATTTTCTTTAAATGAAATTTTATCAATTTTCTTTAATAAATCATATGTTAATAAAGAGATTTTATCAATAATTTTAATATCATTTAAAAATATTTTAGTATTTTTTAAATAAATATTAATATTTTCATATTTTGTTGTCCTAGATTGAATCTTTTTATAAAAAATTGAATATATTTTATAAATTAATGAAATAGAGTTTAATTGATTAATATTAAATCTATCATTAATTTCAGTATTTTCTATTTGGAGTTCTAATTTTTCAAAATTTAAAACATTTATATTTTCAAAATCAATTTCAATCAAATTAAAACTTATTGTATTATTTTGAAAATTTGTAATTTTATTATAATATGAAGAATTTTTCTGGCAAATAACCTTATTATTATCTTCATTTAAATATAATTTTAATTCATTTGAACTTGAAGAATCATCATCATTAATATTGAAATCTTTATTTAATTCTTTTTGATATAAACCTTCATTTTCTAAATAAAAACCTTTAATTTTAATTTTAATTTGTTCACATTTAATATCATCTAAATAAGAATAAGTTTTATTAGAAAAATTGTTTAAAGTTTCAGGGTTAGTTTGAAAAATTGCACAATTTGAAATTAATGTTTGATTAATATTAATATTTATTTCATTTAAAATAATAGTACATTTATCCTTTTTTTCTAAATCATCAATTATAATTAATTTATAATCTTCATCTGATTTATATTTATTATTCATATGAAAGTCTATCCAATCTGGAAAAAATTGATAATAATTTACAATTGAAAATAATGGATAAACTAATTCAAAACAATATAAATTTAAATTTATTTGACCTATTTCTATATTTATTTCATTATTTTTTGGATTAAATCTAATATTATTTTTGGTTAAATTCAAAAATAAAGTTTTTTTTTTAATAAAAACATTTGTTAAATTTTGATGATAGATTAATAATTTTGGTAATGAAATATTTTCATCTACAATATATTTGAAATCATTTAATTTTATAGTAAATAAATCATTAAAATCAACATAATAAAATATTTTTAATTTTGGAAATTCTATAAAGATAATTTCTTTCTTTTTTTTCTTATCATCTTTTTCTATATCAATATTTAAATTATTTTTTGAAACATTACTAAAAGTTAAAAATGAACTAATGAATTTCATAATTTCCATAAGAATATCATCATAAATTAAAATTAAGCTTTCATCAAATTTAATATTTATATTTGATGATTCTAAATCATCAATTATTGATAATTTTAATCCATTAATAATACAATTTGAAGAATATAATGTTATATTTTTTTTAAAAAAATTGAAATAAATTGGAGTGAAATCAATATTAATTATAGTACCTTTATTTTTTCTTTCATCAATTTTTAATTTAATGGATAAGTTATTTAATTCACTTTGAATTATTTCATCATAAATAATAATATTAATATTATCAAAATTCATATTAATAATATTTTGTTCATATGGTTCTTCTCTATATTTTGACTCAAAAAAATTTATATAATTATATGATTCAATTTTATCAATTGATGATAAAACATTAAAAATTATTTCAAAATATTTATCTAATTCTTTATTTGAAATAATAATATTTGAATTAGGTAATAAATTCTCTATTTTTGTTATGATTTGTGCTTCTCTCATTTCATGATAATAAATAACTTCTGAATTTAAAATAATTGAATAATTATCTATTTCTAAAATAATTTTATTTTGTTTAGATGAAGTTATTATTAAATCATTTAATTTTATTTCTGATTGTGAATTTAATAATTTTAATTTTGTATTATCATAAAAATAATTAAATGAATTATTTTTTGAAAATTGAATATTTGAAATTTTCAAACTAGTAAAACTATAATTATGATTATCACTTAATAAATTTATATTTAAATCAGTTAATTTAACTTTTATTTTTTTTATCTCTTCTGAAATCATATTTAATAAAATTTCTTCAACACATTCAATTCTAAATTTTATTTCTTTAGATTCTAATATTTCATTTGATATATTTATTTCATTTCCATTTTCATTTTTTTTTAAATCATTATAAATATTAAATTTTATAATTTCATTTATTAATTTCATAATTGAATCAATAGCTCTTGATGAAATATTAATAAATGTATGTTCAATTTCAATTTTTATATTTATTGTATTATTCATTGATAAATTTGATATTGGATAAAAACCATATTCTAATTTAAAATTGACAAAAATTTTTTGCATATTTATTATGTCAAATTCAACATAATTATTGAATGATTCATTTTTAATATTAAATGGATTTTTTAATTCTTCATTTTCTATATCATTATTATTATTTAAATCTTTTTTTTCTTTAAAATACTTATTCATAGTTTTTATATTTTTTACATTTATATATTCTTTAACTCTTAAATTATATATCAACATCATAATATGAATTTCTTTATGTTTATTTAATCCTTTAACAACACCAAAAACGCCTTTTTTAAAAGATAGATTATGAAAAAATTCATTTTCATTTAATTTAAAATTAATTTCAAATTCTTGAAGTAAAAAATCAAAAAATACTAAAATATTCCTTAATATTTTATCTTTTTGAGAAATTTCAGTTTCTTTAATTAAATTATCAATATATTCTTCTTCTTGGAAAAAATTTTTCTTTTGTTCATTATTTAAATGAACATTAATATATTTCTCTTTAATGATTTTAAAAAATTTTTCCTTTATTTCAAATAAAATTCCATTTTTTTTTTCACTATTATTTTTATTTCTTTGAATAATAAAAGAATCTGAATTTTTTTTATTTAATTTATTTGATTTAAGTAAAGAAGATAATTTATTTTTAAGATTAAACGAAACTTTAACTCCTATTGGATTTATTCTTAATCTTAACCATATTAAATAAATTCTAAAATAATCAATATGAATCCTTAAAAAAAAATAATTATTATCAACATAAAAATTTATATCTTTATATTTTAAATATCCTAATTTTTTAAAAGTTAATGTTTTTAATAAAGTTTTAGATAATATGAGAAGAGTTAAGTAAATTATTATTGAAGGTAATGAAATTATTAAAAATAATATTGGTAACCAAAAACAAATTTGCATATAATAATATATATAATTAAATAAATATAATATATGGACGAAATTTATTAATGAATAAAAAATTTAATATATATAAATATTAAATATTCCTTTAAATTTAAATTAAAATTTAAAACTTGGGGATTGGGGATTGGG
>JAJMZS010000571.1:0-22339 GCA_023807205.1 Isotricha prostoma | reverse complement strand
CCCAATCCCCAATCCCCAATCCCCAATCCCCAATCCCCAATCCCCAATCCCCAATCCCCAAATTCAATAAATTATTGTTTTCAAATTATTAAAATATATTTTAAAATTATCTAACTATTTAATAAAAATAAATTTAATACTTTGAAAAACAATATTTTATTTATATATCTTATAATTAATAAATAAAAAAAAATATAAAGAATTGAAGACTTAAAATTTTAATATTTATTATTTTAAATTTTATTAAAATAATATATAAAAAAAAACTAATAAAAAAGATTAAAAATGTCAAATAGAGCAAGATCTTTATCACCATTAAATACAGACAATTCAACGAATATAAAATTAATAAAAGGAAATCATTTTTATAATTCCTCTGCCGTTATTCTTCCTCCAATAAGTCGACAACAAAAATTAATGTTTGAAAATCAACCATCATCAGTAATAACAAAATTTATAGAAACATTATCTTCAGATTTAAAAAATGAAACTGATGAAATAATAAATGAACATGAATTATTAGAAGAAGAAAATCAAAAAAATAAAAAAGACGAATTAAAAAAGAAAAAAACAACAACAAAAGAAAATAAAGATAAAAATACCTTTATAACAGATTTAACATTAAAAAAAGAAAAAGATGATGAAACAGACAAAGAAAAAGATAAAGAAGAAGGATTAACAAACAATCCATTTTTAATAAAATCAACAAATATTTTACCAATTCCAATAAATGCTCAATTATCATTTGCACAAAGAAGAAATCTTTCAAATGTTTATAGAAGAATAAGAAATTATCAACCAAGAATAGATGAAAATTGGAAATTTAAATGTGGATTATGTCACTCATCTCAAAGTACTCTTTCTGTAGTTTCTTCAATAATGAATAATATTGAATTTCAATCAAGAGTAATTCATGATCAAATTAGATTATTAATTGATAATATTACTTATTATAAAATGAGTGTTGTTAGTAAAGATAATTATATTGAAGGATTTAAGGCAATGTCACTTAAATTAAAAGTTAAAATGAATAAATCTTTAGAAGAAACTTGTGGTATTTTATTATTATTACCTCAATTATTATTATTAGAATTTTATCATTTTATTGAAAAGTTTAATAATGTTAATGTACCTGATAAAAAAAAATTTAAAGAAAAATATGTTTTTGATGAAGTTGAATGCTTATTTTATAATAATAATTTATTAACTGAAGTTACTGATTTTTTTAAAAGTTGTTTTGAAGTTTATTCTACTCTTGTTAAAGAAGTTGAAGATATGATTTTACAACAAAAAAATTTTGAACATTTAATTACTATAATTGAAAAAGCAAGATATAATATGAGTAATGTTGTAAGTAGTTCTGAAAATGGAATTAAAAATTATGAAAATGATTTAAAAATGGTAGATAAAATATTAAAAAATGAACATAAGGAACCAATGTTTAAAGTAAGACATAAAAGTTTAACTGATAAATTAAGAGGTCAATTTATTTTTAAAAAAAATGATGAAAGACAAAGAATAATTAGAATTACAAATACATTAAAATTAAGAAAAGATGATGATGATTTAGATGAAATGAAAATTAATGAAAAAAGAGAATTTAAATCTATTATTCATACTAAATTAATTGATGGTTTATTACCTTATTGTAGAAAAAATGTAAAAAAACAAATTCAATCAAGAAGAATTATGGATGAAATGGAACCATATAAAAATAAAAGTGAAAATAAAAAACCACACCCAGATAAATTAAAAGATTAATATGTAAATAATATTTATTATATAGTTTACTTATAAACATTTTTTTTATTGGTAATTTAAGAATAAAAATATTAATTTTTTTACATTATAAAATAAAAATCAAATAAATTAATTTTTAAAATTATTTCAATATGTGTAACAAATAAAAAATTTAAATCAGAAAAATAAAATTTAATATATTATTATTTAAATATGCAAATATCTACAAGAAGTAAAGAGAATAAACAAGATAATACAAGTAATTTAAAATCATCTTCAGAAATAAATATTGTAAATCCAGAAAGAACAAATGCTTATATTCAAACATTAATGAAACAAAATGGTCCAATGAAACATTTAAATGATAATTTTAAAGAAATTCCAAGTCCTATAATGGTTTCTAATATCCATTCAATTTTTAGTTCTGATGAAAGAAGAAAACAAATAATGACAATGGTTAAAAAAATGAGAGAAAAACAAAATAATTCATCTAATAAAAAAATGTTAGAAAATTATGGAAATATTCCACTTTCACCTAATCCTTATATAATTGAAATGCATTCTAAAAAAAATATGCAAAAATCATCATCTGTGACAAAAGCTTATGAAGATAGATATAATTTAAATAATAATGATGAGAAAAATGTTGATGATAAAACTAATAAAAATTATATAATTGATTATAAAAAAAATTTTATTAAACAAAATTCAAATGATATTGTTAATAATAGAAAAGAAAAAAATGATAATATAAATATTAATATTATTCATACAAAAAATAATAAACAAAATAATAGTTATCAAATAGATAAAAAAAAGAATAAATCAAATCAAGCTTTATATTTTACTCATAATAATGAAATTTATAATGATAATCAAATAAATAATTATGATAATGTGTTAACAAGTAAAGATAGTCAAATTAGTAAAAATAGTAATAATGTTTATCAAAAAAAAAGTGTAAGAGGGGAAAAAAGACATTTAACTCCTAATTTAAATTCTAATAATAAGATTAATAATAATGATTTTAATGAACAACAAAAAGATGAAATAATTAATGATGAAGATTATGAAATTGAATCTTTTAAAATAAATATTATTAATAAGAAGAAAAAAAAGAAAAATACTACTGATAGTTTTTATTTTGCAATTAAACCTAAAAAAAAATATAAAAAAAAAATTAGTATTGAATATAAAATCCAATCAAATAATTTTTCTTTAGTAAAAAAAAACAACAAATACAATCAATATAAAAATAAAGAAAATAATTTATATTCAGGAATAAAAATTATTCAATTTGATAATGGTGAAAATGTATTTGAATTAAAATTAGATGGTTCAATAAAATTAATAAATCAAAAATTAAAAGAAGAAGGAATAACAATAAATGATAAAGAATTTAAAATTTTTGATGAAAATATGTTAAAAAAAGAAAAAGAAAAAGCTGTTGAAGAAGCATTAAATGTTCAAGAAAATTTATTAAAAAAAAATGACACAATAAATGATGAAGAAAGAGAAAATAATTTTGAATTAGAAAAAGAAGAAGCAATTAAAAATGCTTTAAGTAAACAAGAAGAATTATTTAAAAAAGAAAAAGAAGAATTAATCAAATTAAATGAAAATAAAATTATAAATGCTTTAGATGAACAAAAAAAAGTATTTCAAGAAAATAATTTAAAAGAAAAAGAAGAATTAAAAAATTTAAAAGATGAATTTAAAAAACAATCAGAAAAAATTGAATTATTACAAAAAACTTTAGAAGAAAGAGAAATTAATTTTTTTAATGAAAAAAATGAAGCAATTAAAAATGCTTTAAAAGAACAAGAAAATAATAATAAAAATGATGAAAAAGAAATAAATTCTGAAAAGAAAGAAATTGATTTTGAAAAGGAAAAAGAAGAAGCAATTAAAAATGCATTAAATAAACAAAAAGAATTATTAGAAAAAGAATTTGAATTAAAATTAAAAATAAAATTAGAAGAAAAGGAAAAAGAAAATGAAAATAAATTAAAATTAGAGATAGAAAATGTTTTAAAAAAACAAAAAGATGAATTTGAAAAAGAAAAAGAGAAAGAAATAAATGAAAAAATCAATGAATTAGAAAGAAAAAAAGAAAATGAAATAAAAGAAATATTAAAAGAAAAAGATGAAGAATATTTAAAAGATAAAAATATTATTCAAAAAAATACAGAAGAAAATCAAAATAAATTGAATACATATAACAATTTAAAAGTTGATAATAAATCAATTCATAATTCTAATTCTTTTTCATTATTTAAAAAAGAAAAAGAAAAACCAAATTTAATAATAGATAAAAAAGAAAAAGTAGAATATATAAATAATGGTAATAATAAAAATTTTGAACAATTAACTTTTAAAGATAATTTAATAATTGAAAATAAAGAAAATATAGAATTTGTAAATAATCATAATATCATTTGTAACAATAATTTATTATTTTCTTTTAAAAAAGAAAATGAATTTGGAGGAAGTGTTTCAATTAGATATGATGATCAAGAAGTAGAAAATTCTGATAATAAAAATGATGAAAATGTAAATATTCCATTTAAAAATGAAATTACAAATTTTGAAGAGAATATAAAAGAAAAAGAACAATATCATTCAGAAAATAAAAGTAATAATTTAATTCAATCAATGCAAATACCAAGTGGAAATATAAGAAAAATGATAAAAAAACTTGAAGAAGAAAAAGAAAGATTAAAAAATGAAAATCCATATAAATTAACAGAAGAAACAATAAAAGAAGAAGACGAACAATTAATTAATACTTCATATTCTACTATAATTAAAAGAACACTTACTTCCTTTAATCCAAAAGTTGAAGGATTAATTGATAAAAAACCTACTATTAATCATAAAAAGAAAAAACCAACAAATTCTAAATTTGGTGAAAATTTATTATTATCTGAATCAATGGAAATAAATAATGAAAAATTTCATGATGATTTAAGGAAAAAATCAATGCAATTAAGAATGAAATTAAAGAATAAAAAAAAATAATTCAATTAAAAATTATACATATTTTTTATTATTATATTTTATTTATTATAAATATATATTTTTATTTTATTTCTTTTTTTTAAATTTATTTTTTTATTTAAATGTCTCAAAATGAAATAATAAAAATTATAAATGATTATATTTCCTTTGAATTAAAAAATGATAAAAATAAAGAAAATCCATATATAAAAGAAATAATAAATTTTATTAAAAATAACCAAAACAATGAAATTAATTTAATTAAGCAAATTATATTAATATGTAATGATTATATTTCATCTACATTCCTTCCAAATAAATATTCAGGTTCCTCATTAATTCTTCAATTAATAATATCATATAAAAAATCTTTTAAATTAGAAAGTCAAAAAGAAATTTTAAATTATATAATAACAAAATTCAATGATATAAGTTGTGTTCCATATTTTGTAAAAGCAATATATTTTTTATATGAACAATATTCAGATTTAAAACAAGAAATAACAAAACAAGTATTAATTATTTACACAGGAGAAAATTTAAATATTCCTGCATATACTCAAGAAACTAGATTTTATGCAATTAAAATACTTCATAAAATAATTAATGAACAAAATTTTTCTGAAGAAAAAGAACAAGAAAAATTAATAAGTGTTATTATTGATTGTATTGATGATGAAAGAGATCCAAGAAATATTGTTGAAATGTTTAAATTATTAGATGATTTATACAAAAAATTACCAAAAGATATTTTAATTAAATTCTCAAAAGAAATATTTGAAATTATAAATAGTTTTTATCCAATTAATTTTACTCCTCCAAAAGATATTAAAAATCCAATCACAGCAAAAGAATTATCAACTTTATTAGATGAAATAATATCACTTGATTATTTTGGTGAATATTATTTTGAAGAAATAAATGAATATGAAATAAAAGATGCTGGTGATATTTTATTAACTTTACAAAAAATATCTGAAAAATATTCAAGAGAATCATTACAAAAATTTTACCCAAAAATAATGGGTTATATATTAAATATAATTCAAAATAATAATGATGAAAATATTAATATTTTATGTTTAATTACTTTAACTAATTTTTTAAAACATTATGCACCTTATGATAATCAAGTTGAAAAAGATTTTTTAAATATGAGTGATAAAATTTTTTCAGAAAGTGAAATAAAAAATTCATTTGATGCAAAAGATGTTATTAGTTCAATTATTGAATATGATTTAGAAAATAAATTTATATATAAAACTGCTGAAGTTATTGTTAAATTAATTTCATTATTTTTATTTACTAAAAAATATACTCATTTTTTAAAAAATGCAAATAGTTTATTATTCTTTATTTTAAGAAAACAAAATTCTATTCCTCAAATTGTAGATTTATTAATTAAAAATAAAGAAATGTTTTTAACATTAATTAAAGATAAAAAAATATATGAAAATAATATTCAAGTTTTTATATTAGTTACTGACATTATTACTTCTTTATGTGTTAAAATTACAACAATTCAAATTTTTTCAAATGAAGAAATTTATAATTTAATTTATTCACATTATTATGAATTAAAAGATGGTAATGTAAAAAATTATGAACATTTATCTTTTTGTATTGTATCATTAAGTTTAACTATTAATATAAATTTATTTGACTTAACAAAAATTAAATTTTTAGAAGATAATTCAGAAGGAAAAATAAAAGAAATATCTATATTAAAATATCTTTTACAACTTAATGAAAATAAAAATGAAATTATAAATTTTTTAATTTTAAATATAAATAATTTATATATAAGAAATCTTATTCTAGATACATTAAAGAATAATTATGAAAAGTTTAAAGATATATTGAATAATAATTCCAAACAATTTGAAAAAATAATATTGGATAATTTTGAGAATCCAGATTATTTTGAGATAATCACTGAAATATTAAATAAAAAATTTGATTTAAATTACTTCAATATTCTAAATAATTTTTTATCTAATAGTTTTAATGAAAATAGCTTAAAATTCATTTCAATTTCTTTAGATAATTTGGAAAAAAATAATTCATTTTGTGATTCAATATACGAAAATTTAAAAAAAATATATTTTACAAATAAAAATTTAAGTTCTATGATCCAAGAAAATTTATCAAAATGTGTTTTTAAATTATTAAATTATTGTACTGAAGAATTGAAAAATAAAATAGAAAAAACATTAATCAGTGATATTAAAAACTTATATAATAATTCGAATTCAGAAAATGAATTTAAATTAATTGAATGTTTTTATTCTTCTATAATTAATTATTTTTTATTAAAAATTAACATTGATAATTCAATCTTTAAATCTATTATTAATGAGTTAATTGAATTAATCAATAATTCGAAATTCAAAGAAATTTTTGAATCATCAAAATTATTTAATATTCCTGATTTATCAGAAGAAAAAAGAGATTATATTTTATTACAAATGAAAAAATTTCATAAAGATAGAGCTTTTTTAAATTTAATTTTAAATTTATATTTAACTTTTAATGAAGAAGAAAAAAAAGAAAATATAGATTTAATATTTTTAACAAATTATCAATGTTTAATTAATAATATAAACTCAGAAAAAACAATATTAAATTTTAAACAAATATTAGCAAATAATACTGATTCTGAAATATTAAAAAGATCAAATGAATTTAGAAATTACTTTGAAATTATTCAAAAAATAGTAGAAATAATATCAAATAAAGAAACAAATCAAAATTTAAAGATAGAAGGATTAAAAGTAATAGGAATAATAAAAGATTATATAACAGCAGATGAATTAAATGATATAGACAAAAATACAGATATAATATTATTATTAAAGCCATTTTTATGTGATAAAAAAAGGAAAGT
This sequence comes from Isotricha prostoma, assembly GCA_023807205.1. Lineage (NCBI taxonomy): Eukaryota > Ciliophora > Litostomatea > Vestibuliferida > Isotrichidae > Isotricha > Isotricha prostoma. Next base: position 14,712 of record JAJMZS010000571.1, on the reverse strand, counting down.
AAGAAGAATTTGTGCTATTGTTATAAATATTTGGACTTATATAAAATAAATAATAATTTATAAAATTTAAAAATATATTATTATTCTTTTTCTTTTAATTGTTTTTTTCTTAATTCTTTCTCTTTTAATTTTTGTATATCTCTCTCTCTTTTTTTTTCTAATAATTTTTCTTTAATACTTTCAACTGTTGCTTCTTTTACTTGTAAATGTACTTTTGAATTATGACTTTTTCCATTTAAATGTTCTTGATATGATATATTGTCTGTAAAAGTTAATTGGCATTTTTCACATTTAAATGTTGCTGTTTCAAATGCTAAATTCTGTTTTAATTTTTCTTTTCTATTTTTTATTTGTTCTCTTTTTTCTAATTGAATTTGACTAAAATCAAAAATTCTTCTTCCTTTATCATCTAAATGAAATGCAATTTTTTTGGTTGATTTTTTCTTATTATCTTTTTTTGTTTTAATATTCATTATTAATAAAGAAATAATTAATAAATAATTATTTATTATTTATTATATATTTATTTTAATTATTATTTTTTATTAAATGAAAAAATTATTTCTCCACATCTAAGTAGGATTAATTTCAAAATATGAATATACTTTATATTAATCATAAAGAAGGATATATATAAATTTCTTATGATTATATATAGTAAAATATTAATTAAACTATAAAGCACAATAAAATTTGCTATATTTATAACGTTTTTTCAAATGAAAAAAAATTACTATTAGATAGATTTCCTTTTTTTACTCATATATTTCTTTTCTTCTTTTTGTTCAAATATATTTATATCATATTTACATTCATTTTGATATTTTTTTTTTTGAGATTTCTTTTTTTTATCAAAAGAGTTAAATAATTCAACTAAAGATGCAGAGGAATTACTTCTTGTAATACTTTTCTCATAATTAACTTCCTTTTCTTCTATTATTTCTTGGTTTTCATTACAATCTACATTAATCAAATCAATAATATCTTTGATACATTCATCAATTTTATCAAAATTACAAAAATTAATTTTTTTCATAATATCTGAAATTATCATATTTGATTCTTCTTGTATTTTTTTTTCAATATTTTTTGTATTCCTAATTGCAAAAATAATACATGATAAAGTAATAGTAAACATATCATATCTGGAATAAACTTTATATTCAAGATAAATAAATTGGATTAAACTTTTAATAATTTCAAAATAATTTTTTTTTATTTCTTTTGAAAAATAAGTAAAAAATATAAATTCTAAAATATCATTTGGAGTATCTCTACAAATAATCCAAGAACATCTTCTTAATATTAGCCTCTCTGCCCAAATTATAAATGTGAAATCAAATTCTCTTTCACATATCCAATTTTTTAATTTTTTTGTTTTTTTTTGATTTTCCAACTAAAGAAATAAAAATTAAAAAAAATTTACTTTGATTACAATAAAACAAGATGCTAAGAAAAAATAGATAAAAATATCATTTTTTAGGATTTCTGTTTTAGGTGTATTATTCCATATATCAAATCCTATTTGCATTGTGTTTATAACAAGTTGTATAAGTCTTTCATTGTCAAAAAATTCAGAAAGATTCTATATTATATTATATGATTTTTTACTTCTATTAACATATTTAGAAAATTGAATTTAAATTTATTGAATTCTTCCGATGAAATACCTGGTATAAAATCTTTTATAAATTCATTATAAAATTTTTTTGAGGTTTCTGAAAATGTATTTAGTTGACTTTCATTGGACATATATTATTTAAATAATAATTATTTTTATTTCTTTATTATTTATATATTATTATGTAATTAAGTTATAAAAATAATGAATATAGAAATTATTTTTAAATGAGTTAATTGAGTAAAAAATAATTAATAAAAATTATTTTTATTTTTAAGTCTATTTTAGTTTTAAAAATTAAAATAAATTGATTTTTAATTATATTAATAAACAATTTTATTTAATATTATATTTTAATTTATATATCTAAATCATCATCTGGATCTTCATCATATAATTCATCAATATCATTTTGATCTACTTCAATTAAATCTTTTCTCTTTTCTTCATTTGTTTTAATATAAGGTAATGCAACCTCATTTTTTTCTTTTCTTTCATTTTCAGTTAAATTAACATTAAATGTTGTTTCATGTTCAATAACTTTTTGCACTTCATCAAATAGAGTTTTCATTTCACCACTATATAATTTAATTCCATTAAATTTAAATATTTTATTATCTTGAATTTCATATTGAAATACAACATAATCTCTATTTAATTTTAACATATTATTAACTTCAATTTTGGAATATAAAAAATTATCTTTTTTTCTATAAATATTTTCAATTAATAATAAAGAACAAAAATTTTTTATTGATTGAATATTATGAGTTTTATTTATTGATGAACAAATTACAAAAATTACATTATTTAAATTTAATTTTGAAAATTCTTTTAAAAATTCATTTAAATCATAATCAGATAAAAGTTCTACTCCAATAATAAGAATATTACTTGTTAAATTTTCAAAAATATTTTTTGAATATTCTGTATTAAATGAAATTTTATTATCATTATTTAGTAGACAATGTCTATAATATAAAGGATCGAAATTAATAATTTTATAATTGCTTTTTGAATTTTTTCTAATATCATCAATTAAATAAAAAGTAAATGATTTAAATGAAGATAATTCTAAATAAATATTAATTGGGTTAACAGTTTTTTCAAATAAAAAAATTCTTATTTGTTCATTTGACATTATAAATACACAAAATTAATAATATTATTTTTTTATAAAAATGAATAATGTATCAGGAATAAATCAAATAGATTTAAATATTTTATTATACCAATTACTAACCCAAAAAAGGACAACAATAGAATATTCTTTAAAAATGATTAGTAAATATTTATATCAAAATAGAGAATATGCTGATGAAATTATTTCAAAAATTGCAGCATTTTTAGATAAAAATATAAATAATATTTCAGATGAGATTATCATTAAATTAATACATAAAATTTTAGGAGTATTACAAGAAAATAATATTTCAATAACAAATTTTATGAATAAAATATTTCCTATATTAATGCATATTATATATTATTGTAATAGAACAATGGAACAATTTAATAAAATAATTAAAACAATTGGAAATTTAATTAATGTTTGTGGAACATTTGCAAGTCAAATTATAGAATCTCATGTAGATTCAATGTTTGAACAATTTCAAAAAGAACAAAATTTTAAATATGAATATACTAAATATGCAATGATTAGTGTTTTAACAGAATTTCTTAAAAATTCACCTGTTATTTCATATACAAAAATAATAGAATCTTTTAAACATTTTGCTGGTATAATATCTAATTATAAATCACCAAAAGATAATATTAGATTTGCCTCTCAAAAATTAATTCATGAGTTTTTAATTCTTTTATCAAATCGTGATATTGATATTAAAAAAAGTTATACTAAAAAAATATATGAAATATGTATTGAATCAAATTTAAAGAATAATGTATTAGATGTAAATATAATTCATGGGATGATTTTAGTTATAAGAGTTTGTACTGAAAGAAGAGAATTTTTTAATTTAAAATATAAAGATGCAATGGAATTTTTAAATAGAAATAAAAATCATAAAAGTAATATAATTAGAATTGCTGTAATTGATACTATTCCTTGTTTAAGTGAATTTCAAAAAGAAATTTTTGAAGAAAGTTATTTTGATATTTTTATTCAACAATTTATTTCATTTTATTCATCTAAACCAACTAATGATCTTAAATCTCAATTATTAATTACTTTTGGTCAATTAAGTTTAATTTTAAGTCAAATTAAATTTTCTGCTTATTCTAAAACAATATTAACTGTTATTAAAGACGATATTGAAAAAAATCCTTCTGTTTTTAATATAAATATTTTAGATTGTTTAAGTAATTTTTTTCAAAATTATAGTACTGAAGTTATAGAATATTTTCCTATTAAATTTTTATCTGATAAAATGTTTAATTGTGGATTTTATAAAAATCATATTTTATTTTTAAATAAATTAATATCTTTATTTAATGAAAGATCAAAAATAGTTTTTAAAATTATTGCATTTGTTTTAAATGTAATATCTATGATTGTAAGTAATAAAGAAATTGATTTAAAAGATTCTTTAATGAAAGCAAGAACTTTAAAATTTGAAAATGATGAAAATATAGAAAGTTTAGAACTTAATTTCAATCATAATTTTAATTCAATTCAAATGAGTGAACAACAAAAAAGGATAAATTTAGTTGAATTTTTAAAAGAAATAAAAGAACTTTTAACAAATTCTCAAAAATCAATTTTATCATATATTTTCAATATAAAGAATCAATCAAAATTTAATTTTAATGCTGTAATGAGTAAATTAAAACTTAATTGTTTATCATTTTTAAAAGATATTACTAATCATATTTTTGAAAAAGATATTTTAGTTTTTTATCAACAACATTGTGTTAAATTATTAGAAAGTGAGAATATTGAAGTAAAAAAAATAATAATAACTTTAGCTTCATCTACATGGATTCCTTTAATTTATCAAGAATATTCAGATGATAATAAATATATTAAACATATTATTCATGAAAATAAAATTTTAAAATTAAGAAAACAAAGTTCTTCTTCAATTACAAGTAATAAAATCATTTTAGATAATGAAATTGAATATATATTAAATATAATTGTTGATTCATTTCTTACTTTAATATTAAATGATGATGATGATGATTTAAAACTTTTAATGCTTCAAAATATTGATGATTCAAGATATTATTATTTATTAAGTGAAAATTATTTCTTTAATAAATTAACTTTTTTTCTTAATTTTTCAAATAATTCAATTAAGGCGAAAACTGTGGATATAATTGGAAAAATAATTCCTTTAAATTTAAATACAATTACTTTATTTATTAAAAAACAATTATTAGAAATATTTCTTTCATTAGAAATTAATAGAAATGTTTTTGAAAAAGAAGAATCAATAGTATTACTTAGTTTTTTTGTAAGATATACTGGAAAATATATTGTTGATTATGTTCAAATTATTTTTTCTACTTTAGTTAAAATATTAAAAAATGAAACTGATTTCAATTTAGAAAACGGAGAATCACTTTATCATTCAAATGATATTTTAGTAATAAGTATATTATCAATTATAAGTGATTTAATAAAAAATAAATATTATTTTAAAAAACAAATTGAAATATATTATAAAGATATTTTAATGATTTGTATTTCAATTTTAAAAGAAAATGCAGCAGAATCAAAAGAAGAAATGGCATTATTAACAATATTATCAATTTTAGAAAATAGTGAAATTGATTGGAAAATATATTATGATTTTATAGATTTAGTAAATATTTTAATTCAAATATTATCAAGAGTACAAAGTAAAAATAGTAGATTATATGCAATGAGAATTTTTGGTTTTATTGGAGTAATGGATCCTGATAAATTAGAATTATTAATGAATTTTCATCAAATTCAAAATGAAAATGATGCAAATGAATATTATATGGCTGATGAATATAATAATTATGAAGATGATGAAATTATATATCGAAATAAATTATTACAAATGAAAAATCATTCAAATAATAAAATAAATCAAAATATAAATAATACTAATATTTTAGGAAAAATTAAAATCGATTTTCAAAAAGAAATTAATGAAAATGAATTAGATACTTGTACTTATCATGCCATTAAAGCTTTAATGAATATTTTACAAGAAAATAATAATCAAGAATCATGTAATAGAGTTATTACTTCTTTAAAAGAAATTTTAGCAAATTTAAATGATAATGATAACTCAGTTATTTATATTATTTTACCTACTTTAATTAATTGTGTTAATAATTTTGAAGGAAATATTTTATTATTAGTTTTTGATAGAATATTATTTATTATTAAGAAATATAAATTTATTTGTACACCTTATATTCAAGAATTAGTAAAAATGATTGAAAAATATTTACCTGAAAAAGAATATCAAAAAAATATTTGTGATATATTAAAAAAATTAACTGAATTATTTTTAAATGAAATGGAAAAATTTTTACCGAGATTAATTCCTCAAATATTAGAAATTTTATCTTCAAAAAATGAAAATGGAATTGGAATTTCTATTAATATTAGAAAAAAATTATTTTCATGTTTACTTAATGTAAGTAGTAAATTATCAAATTATATTTCTTTAATTATTCCTGAAATAATAAATATATTAAAAAATTCAAAAGATGAAGAAAAATATTCTTTTTTATATAATACAAAATCTAATAATCAAAATTCAAATGAACTTATAAAAGATAATAATGTAAATCAAAACTCAAATATTATTGTTTATAAAAATGAACTTACATTAAGAAAAAAAGATGATGATATTTTTATATTTTTAGAAAGTATAATTCAATTACCTTCATTTAGTCAACATATGCCAAAAGTAATAAATATACTTTTAAGATATTTAGAAACAATTCCTCCTTCAAAAGATAAAATAATGAAAATTTTTTTAAAAATGTTTGTTCATTTCCGAAATAATTTTTTAACATATTTCCCATTTATATTAAGAGTAACAAAAAGTTTAAGAATATCAACTTTAGAATATTTTAATGACTTTAAAAAAATAATTGAAAAAGATGATATTTTAGAAATGTTAACACAAGAAAAAAAGAAAACAAATAATAATAATAAAAAAAGAAAATTAACATCAGATTCATATACTGAAACAACCCAAAATACAAAAGATAAAAATAGAAGTGGTTTAATGAATATAGAAAGTTTATTAAATGAATTTAATCCTTTTAATTGTTCAATAGAAGATGATTGGTATGAATGGTTTAAATCATCATCAAAAAGTTTATTTTTACAATCACCATCATACGTTTTATTTTGTTGTCAAAATGTAAGTGATTATTATCCTCAATTAATAAATGAATTATACAATTATGCATTTATTAGTGTTTGGAAAATGTTAAATTCAGAACAAAAATCAACTTTAATATCATATCTTCATATTGCACTTGAAAGTAATAAAACACCAAATGAAATATTATTAACAATTTTAAATTTATCTGAATTTATTGAAAGAGAAGAACATCATCATATAGAATTTTTAAATTTTGAAAAATTAGGTCAAGTTGCCGATATTTGTAAAGCTTATGCTAAAGCTTTATATTATATTGAAAATGATTTTAGAAATAATAATGATTTTTCTTCTTTGGAAAAATTAATTAATTTATATTATGATTTAGAATTACCAGAAAGCGCAATTGGAATTTTAAAAATGGCACAATTAAAAGAAGGTTTAATGAATGAAGATGATTGGTATTTAAAGTTACATCAATGGAAAGAAGCATTGGAAGTTATTGAAAAGAAAATGAAAAATAATAAAAATAATGATTTTGATTTAAATAAAGAAAGTGATAAAGATTTATTAAATAAAAAAGTAACTTGTTTAGATGGTTTAAGTGATTGGGAAAATTTATTATCATTAGGAGAAGAAATTGAAAATAAAAATCCTAATAATCAAATTTTAAGTGTTAAAATGGCACCAACTTTAGCAAAAGCTTCATTAAATTTAAAAGAATGGGATAAATTAAAACATTATACAGAAAAAATTAAACCTGAAGTTGATGAAGAAATTTACGAAAAAAATTTTTTTAAAGCAGTAATTTCAATTAAAGAAGAAGATTATCAAAATGCAAAAGAATATATTAATTGTGCAAGAGAAGCAATAAATGATAAAATAAAAAATTTATTAACTGAATCTTATGAAAGAGCTTATAAATTATTATTAGCTAATGCAAATTTATTTGATTTAGAAGAAATTATTTCTTTATATAATGAGCCAAGAGAAGATTTATTTGAAGAAAATAAAAAAAAAATGAAAAAAAAATGGGATGAAAGATTACAAATTACTGATGAAGATATTAAAACTTATGAAAGAATTTTAGCAATTAGAGGATTAGTTTTTCCTGTTGAAGAAGATTATGATACACATTTGAAATTAGCAAAAATTTGTAGAAAAAAAGATAGATTTACTACTTGTATGATTGTTTTAAATAGATTAAGTAAAAGTTTAATTAATTGTGGTTTTGATGAAAAAGTTAAAGTCGAATTATCAATTAGTAAATGTTTAAATGAAAATAATAGTTTATTAAATAATTATGATGAAGCAATTAATAAATTAAAAAATATTTTAGATAATGATATTGATAAAATTAATGATAATTTAAAAAGTAAAATTTATTGTTATTATGCAATGTGGAATATAAGAAAAATAGAAAAAAATTTAAATGAAGAAAATGTAAAAGATATGATAAATTATTTAGAATTAAGTACAAAATATGAACAAAAAAATTATAAAGCATGGCATAGTTATGCTTTATTAAATTATAAATTTTTTGAAAATAACAATACTAAAATATCATATGCTTCAAATGCAATTATTGGTTTTACTAAAAGTGTTTGTATAGGAGGAAAATCTTTATCAAAAACATTACAAGATATATTAAGATTAATTGATATTTGGTTTCAAGTTGGAAATGATGAAGAATTAAATAAATTAATATTAGAATCTTTTGAACAAATTGCAATTGAAAGTTGGTTACTTGTTATTCCTCAATTACTTGCTCGTGTTGGTATTAAAGATGAAACAATTAGAAATTCTTTAGTTTATATTTTAAAAAAAATTGGTTTAAATCATCCAAGAAGTTTAAATTATCCTTTAATAGTAATGTATAAATTTAAAAGTTCAATTAAAAATAAAACAGTAGAAATGATATTAACAGAAATGAAAAAAAAATATGAAAAATTAATTAATGAATGTGAATTAATAATTAATGAATTAAATAGATGTGCATTATTATTACATGAAGAATGGAGTGATGCAATTGAAGAAAGTGCAAAATTATATTTTCAATCAAATAATATTAATGGAATGATTAAAACTTTATTAGATGTTCATAAAAAAATGAAAATGAAACCAGAAACAATAAATGAATTACACTTTCATCAAATGTTTAGAGGTGAATTATCAAAAGCAAAAAAATATATTGATGATTATTTAGAAACAAAAGATGAAATGAATATAAAACAAGCATGGGATATTTATCTTCCATTATTTAGAAGAATGACAAATTCTTTTTCTACAATAAAAAATTTAGATATGGAAAATATATCACCTAATTTATTTAAATTTTCAGAAAGTGAAATTGAAATACCAGGATTATATAGAAGTGGTGATCCAATAGTAAAAATCTCATCATTTGGTAAAAAATTACCAGTTTTAAATTCAAAACAACATCCAAGAAGAATAATAATATATGGTTCAAATAATAAAGAATATGTTTATTTATTAAAAGGACATGAAGATATAAGACAAGATGAAAGAGCAATGCAACTTTTTGGTTTAGTTAATACTTTATTATCAAATGATCCAGACACTTCAGATAATAATTTATTTATTAAAAGATTCCCAGTAATTCCCTTATCACATAATACAGGAATTATTGGTTGGGTTCCAAATTGTGATACATTAAATCAATTAATAAGAGAATATAGAACAACAAATAAAATAACAACAAATATAGAACATAAATTAATGTATATTAAATATCAAAAATTTGAAAGTGCATCATTTATAACTAAATTAGAAGTTTTTAAACATGCATTAAATAATACAATTGGATTAGATTTATATAAAGTTTTATGGAATAAAAGTAAAAATTCTGAAACTTGGTTAGATAGAAGAACAAATTATTCAAGATCATTAGCAGTTATGTCAATGGTAGGTTACATATTAGGTTTAGGTGATAGACATCCTTCAAATTTAATGCTTGATAGAATTAGTGGTAAAATTTTACATATTGATTTTGGTGATTGTTTTGAAGTTACTATGAAAAGAGAAAAATATCCTGAAAAAGTTCCCTTTAGATTAACAAGAATGTTAATTAAAGCACTTGAAGTTTCTGGAATTGAAGGAACTTATAGAATTACTTGTGAAAATGTTATGAGAGTTTTGAGAAGTAATAAAGATTCTTTAATTGCTATTTTAACTGCTTTTGTACATGATCCTTTAATTTCTTTTAGATTACTTATTCCTTTAATTATGAAACAAAATAAAAAAAATATTGATGAGAATAATATCACTTCTCATAGTTTAAAACAAGATAAAATTGATTTTATTAAAAATGTTAAAATTGTTAATGATAATGATGAAAGTGATTTAGAAAAAAAAAGATTAGGAAGTGAAGAAAGGAAACTTTATTTGGAATTTGAAAGAGGAGAAGAAGTTGAATTTGATGATTTAAATAAAATTGCTAAAATTGTTTTAGAAAGAATTATTGATAAATTACAAGGTACTGATTTTAATAAAAGTATGAGATTAGATATTAAACAACAAGTTGAAAGATTAATTAGACAAGCAACTTCACATGAAAATTTATCGCAATCTTATTTAGGATGGTGTCCTTTTTGGTAAAACAATATTTTTTTTAATTAGTATCTTTATAATTAATTTATTATATTATTTAATTTAATTTTTAATATAATGTGTTAAATTTGAATATATTTTTTTTTATTTTGGTAATAAAAAATTTTAATTTTTTTTTTATATTTGATTTTTTTTTATATTTCATTTTATTTTTTATTATTTCAATGGGAAGAAAAAAGAAAATTCCAAGTTTAAAAGAAATTGGACATATTAGAAAAAATTCATCTTGTAATTTATAATTTTATTATGTTATATTTAGCTTCTGATATTGAAGATAAAAAAATGAAAAAATGGGATAAAATGATAAATAAAGCTTTTGAACAAAAAATAAATTATGAAGAAGAATCTTTATATGAAAAAATGGAAGAGAAATTTCAAACTGATCAAGATATAAAAAATATTATAAATGAATTATATATTAAAATTAAAAATTGTGATTATTTTGTAAAAAAACAATGGTTTACTTTAAAAAAATTTAATTTACAAGAAAAAATTCATATGGAAGAAAGTAAAATAATAGAAAATAATGAAAAAATAAAATTAAATCAAATTTATCAAGAAGCAATATTAAAATTATCAGCATGTCATATGATTGGATTTGAGCCTTTAAGTATAATTAGAAAAAAAATTTTAAGTAAAATTCAAATTAAATATAATATAAATGAAGAAAATATGAAAGAATTAGAAAATCATTTTAATTCAAATGAAGAGGATGATGAAAGATTAAATAATAAAAGACATGAAAATCAAATTGAAGTTTTAAAAAAAATTATAAGTGATTCATCAAAATTTAATTATAGAGAAGTTGATAAAACTACTTATTTAAATACTAAAGCAGAAATTAAAAAATATGAAAAAGATTTAGAACTTAAGGCAATACAAAATGAAATTGTTGAAGAAAAAATTGATGCAATTTCAAAATTTGAAAATAATGAAATGGATGTTGAAAATAAAGAAAATAGTGACATTGATCCAATTGAAAGTGAAATTAATTCAGATAATAATGATGAATCAAAAATTAAAATAACTCAAATTTTACAAAATAATTTTAATAAAATAGAATTTGAAGATGATTTATTTAATGAAATAAATAATGATTCTAATAATATAAATGAAGATAAAATAAATGATAATAATATAAGTAATTTTAAACATTTTAATAGTCAAATATTAAATGATTTAGGATGGAAATTAAAAACTTATGGAAAATTAACTGATTTTGATATTCAAATTATTTTATATATTTCTCATTCAGTTTCAAATGAATTAATAAATGCTAAAAATAAAAAAATTGATTATAATCTTTCTATTCATCCTACAGAATTATTAAAATTTTTTAAAATGTTTCAAATTGATTTGAATTCTATTGAAAAGAATAAAGTATTAGATGAACATTCTTCTGCTTCTCCAAATGAATTAGTAATAAATAATAATTAATTTTGATTTATATATATTTTATATTTTTAATTTTATTAATTTTTTGTAAATAATTAAACAATTATAATAAAATATTATTCTAAAGTTAATTTCATTTCAGATAAAATTATATTTAATACTATTTTCCCTTCTGAATCAGCAGAATCACATAAAGAATTATATTTATATAATTGAATAAACCAATAATAATTTTCCTTTTTATTATATTTTAAATTAATTATTTCATTTGTATTTCTTTTATGATTTTTTAATAATATTGAAACTAAATATTCAGTCGATGTTTTATTTTTATAATTTTCTTTATTAAATTTTACTTCAAATCTTATTTTTTCGTTAGTTGAATAATTAATTGAAGTAGTTATTTTTATATTAGAAATAAAACATTCTTTTTCTTCTGAAATATCATTAATAGGAATTTTCAAAATATTATCAAATATAATTTGTTTACTTTCAAATAAATCAATTGATAATACTTTTATTTCTTTTGAACTTAAAATTATAGTTGATTCTATATTATTAGAATTATTATTAAAGTTTTTAATTTTATTTTTTAAAATATTAAATTCTTCATCATTATTTTCATCCAAAATTTTATTTAATAAAATATTTAAAGGAGGATAAATTTCTTCTAATTTTTTCTTTTCTTGTGTAATCTTTTCTTTTTTTTTTTCTTTTTCCTCTACTAATTTTCCCATTTTTTCATCAATCATATTATGAAATTCTTCTAAATGTTTTTGTCTAATTTCTTCAATACAATTTAAATAATTTATATTATAATCACATTTATTTAAATATTCATTATAATTATTTTTATCTTTAATTAGTTCTTGATATTTTTTAATAGGTTCAAATAAATTATATTTTTTCAAATCTTTTATTTGAAAAACATCATGATGTTCATGAATATTTTTTTTATTATTGAATGATTCAATACATTCTCCACAAAGATTTTGTTTACAATTTAAACAATAAAATATTATTTCATATCCATGTTTATCACAAAAAATATTTTTATTATCTTTTTCTTTATCTTTATCTTTATACTCAAAATCTAAATTATTTTCATTATTTTGTTCATTTTGATTTTTAATAAAAAAATTTGACACATTATCTATTATTGGCATTGGAGAAAATTCATCATATCTAACCTGAGTTCTACACTTAGGACAATGATCTTTTTTTGTTTCAGTATAATGTAATATTAAACATTCTTTACAAATATAAGTTTGACAAATAGGGCAAGAATAAGGAGTTTTAACTATTGAACAACATATTGGACAGGTTATTATTTCCTTCATTTTTTTTTCATTTTGAGATTCATCAATTTCTCCATTCATTTATCTTTTTTTTTATATTTTATTTTTAATTTATTTTATTCAATTTTTAAAAAAATAAAAAAACTTTAATAAAAAATAAAATTTATCAAATAAAAAAAAAAAAAATGAATAAAAAAATCTTTATAATAACATTAATAACATTATTATCATTATCAAATTCAATAAATGAATCAATGGAAGAATTTAAATCCCTAATAAAAAAATATAAAAAACACTATTCCACCGAATCAGAATACAAAAAACGTTATGAAATATATAAAGAAAACAAAAAAAAAATCCAATCTCAAAACCAAAATTCCAAATCAACAAAATACACTTTAAACGAATTTTTCGATATAACCGAAGAAGAATTTAAACAAAAATACACATCAAAAATTCCAATGGACACAAAATTTTTATCAAAAATAAAAAAAGCAGAAATAAAATTAGAACCAAATGAAGAAATTCCAGAAGAATATGATTGGTCAAAAATAATCCCTCAAAATATAAAAAAACAAGGAGAATGTGGTGGATGTTGGGCATTTTCAACAACATCAATATTAGAATCAAAATATTATAATATAACAAAAAAAAAAATAATATTATCAGAACAAGAATTAATTGATTGTTCAAAGACAAATAATGGTTGTTCAGGAGGAGCAATGGAAAAATCATTTAAATATTTATTAGAAACTGGTGTTTGTTTAGAAAAAAATTATCCATATGAAGAAAGAGATAAATTAGAATGTAGAAAAAAAATAGAAAATGATATTGTAAAAGTTAAAAGTTATCAATTTGTTTCTGAAAAAGAAGAAGAAATGAAAATTGCTTTATATAAATTAGGTCCTTTAGCTGGAGCTGTTAATTCTTATCCTTTAATGTTTTATTCAAATGGAATTTATCAACCTACTTTTAGTTGGTTTTGTCCTCCTATGATTAATCATGCTATTGTTATTGTTGGTTATGGGGTTGAAAATGGAGTTAAATATTGGAAAATTAAAAATTCTTGGGGAAATCAATGGGGAGAAGAAGGGTATTTTAGACTTATTAGAGGAGAAGAGGCTTGTGGAATTAATGCTTATACTTTAACTGCTGAAGCTGAAATTATTAAAGAAGTTGATGGGTAAAAAAAATTTTTTTTTTAGTTTTGGATTTTATTTATTTTTTTTCTTGTTTTTTGTATTTTATTAGGAATTTAATAATGAATTTGTTTTTTTTTATTATGTTTTATTATTGAGTTTTTTTTTTTTTTTTTTTTTTTTTTTTTTTTTTTTTTTATAAAAAAATAAATAAATTTAAAATTGTTATTGTGTTTTTAAATTTTTTTAAAAACATATTTATTTTATACTATAAATATATTTATTTTAATTTATATTTTTTTAATAAAAAAATCAAAAAAAAAAAAAAAAAAAAAAAAAAACTCAAT
>JAJMZS010000570.1:0-22392 GCA_023807205.1 Isotricha prostoma | reverse complement strand
GAATTATGATATGATATTAAATTACCTTTTGAATGATTATTTTTTAAATTACATAATTTTTCCATTCCTTTCTTTTCAGCATTAAAACAATAAAGCATATCATAATTTTTACCTGTTATAATATATAATAATGAATTATAAGATAATATAATATTTCCATTATCATCATCATTAATATAATTATTTGAAAAATTATTATAATCAGCAAAATCAAAAAAATAAAATCCTTTACTTTTCATATCATAACACATTATATTTTTATTTTTTGTTCCTTTATATAATTTAAATACTAAATTATCACCTAATTCTTTAACATTTCCAAAGACTTTTATTTTATTTCTCACTGGAATAATACTTAAATCAGTATGAATTTTTAATTTAGATATAAGTTTAGATGAAGAAGTTGAAGTATTTAAAACTTTTTTAGTTGTTTTAGAAAATTTATTAATTTTTTTTGTGATTTCTTCTTCTGTATATGGAATACCTTCATAAAATAATTTACCCCCATTTTTAATTTCTAATTTTTTATATCTATCTTTTCTTTGACTTGAAGAATTAATTGTTGAACTTTGATTTGAAATTATATTTTCATAATCATTTATTTTTTGAATTAGAAGTTTGTTTTGATTTTGTAAAGATTCAATTTCAGGATTAATTTTTTCACTTGAATAATTATTACTTTGATAATTTGTAATATCTTCATTTAATTTTTTATTTTCATCTTCTAAACTATTTAATTTAATTTGTGCATCAATTAATTTTTGGTTTAATTCTTCTAATTTATTTAATTTACTTTGGGCTTGAATTAACTTTTGATTTTCTTTTTCATATATTTTTAATTTATTTTGTACTTCTAATAATTTTTCATTTTCTTCTTCCAAAATATTTAATTTATTTTCTGTTTCAATTAATTTTTGTTTTAATTCTTCAAATTCAATTTTAGTATTATCTTTAATTGGAGTTGATAAAATATCATTTTTAGATTTATTTATTAATTGCTGTTTCATTTTTTCATTTTCATTTTGAACATTAATTAAATCATTTTTTAATAATTCTATACTTTCAATTAATTTTTTATTCTCATTTGTAAGATTTATTAAATTACTTTTATATTGTGATGATTCAGATTCAAAAATATTATTTCTATCATTTTGATTTTCGGATATATTTCTATCATAATTATCTATTAATCTATGTAAATTATTATTTTCATTTCTTAATTGTAATAAATTATTTTGAATATCATTTAATTGTATATTTAGATTTTTTTTTTCCTGATTTTCTTTTATTAATTCATTTTTTAGTTTCTCAATTTCTTCTTTTTGTTCTTGAATTATATAATTATTTCTATTAATTGGTGAATCATCATTTTGATTTTCAGAATTTGAAACAAATGAATATTCTTTTCCAGTAAACTTTAATTTATCATTTAAATATATAATTTGTTTTTTTAATTCATTTATAATTAAATCTTTTGAATTATCTAATTCATAATTTTCTCCTATTATATTTAATCTAAAATTTTGAATATATAATTTTGAATATCTATTTTCAATATTATTTGTATTTACTTTTTCATAGAAATTATTGTTTCCTAAATTATAATCTAAATTATTAATTCTAGGATTTATTATTTTTTTCTTCTGATTAATTGCAAATTTATTACTTTTATCTTTTAATAAATTTACAAATGATTTATTTTCATCTATTTGATTAGAAGGAATATAATTTTTTTCACTTTTAATTTGATTATCATATGTTGTTCTATGATAATAATTACTATGATTATGATTAGATTTATTATTAGATAAATTAACATTTTCAGTATTATTTAAATAAGTACAATTACTTTGATAATCTCTTGATAAATTATAAAAATTATTATCAAAATCATTAATTTTAATATTATTATTTTCTTTAGGATTTTTTCCAGAATAAGCATAAGTAGTTCTTATATTAGATGGATTTTTAATATTTGAATTATTAACAAAACTTTTATTTCTTATTAAACTTTTATTAAATTCATTTTCTTCTTTTTTTCTTCTTGGATTTGTATTACTAAAATCATCATTTATATCTTTTATACCATTACTAATTTGACTTATATGAAAATGTTTATCTTTTCCAAAGGGAGATAATTCTCCTTTAGAATTCCCATTAATAGAATTCAAAAAATTATAAAAATCTTGTTTATTTTTTTCTTGATGACTTTGATAATAACTATTATTAGGATTATTATTATTATCATAATCATTATCTAAATAATTATTTTTCCTTTTACTATAAGGAGAAGAATAATTAGGAATATTAATGGCGCTTGTATTTAAAGAATTATCATTAGTTGTATTTGAAATTGAAGGTCTAATTGATTTTTGTTCTTTTAATTTGATTTTATAAGAAACTAAATGTTTATTAAAATTTTCAACATCATCTGAAATTTTTCTATTTGCATATTTAACAGGCATATTTAAATAACTTTGACAACTTTTAATTCTTCTTCTCATTAAATCAGAATTACTTATATTATTTTCTTGAAAATCTGAATTTGAATTTTGATAATTTTTCTTTATTCTATTATTTACTTTTTCATATAAATTTTTATCATATAAATTTCTTTGTTTTATATTATTGGTATTTTCTTCTGTTTGTTTTCTTGATTCATTATGACATGAACAATTACAATGACAACAACAACATGCACAACAAGAACAACAACAAGGACAACAGTTACATTGACATAATAATTCATTTTGACAATTTTTATTTTGCTTTATTGATTTAACTGTGTTGTTTAATGAATATGTTTTTGTAAAATTCATTTTTTTTTTAATTTTAAAATTATTTTTTATTTTTTCATAAAATTATTTTTTATTTTTAGTTTTATTATTTTCCATATTTTAATGTTTTTTAATATGTTTTTATAAATTAATCATGGAAAAAAATGAAGATAAATTATTTTATATTGATTTAAATGAAAATGATAACAATTACTCTAATATTAAAATTTATAACAGTATTTTTCAAGATGATTTTATCTTAGTCATTAATTCAAATATAAATATAATAACAATTAGAAATGGAGAATTAAAAGAAAAAAAATTTGAATTGAATAACAAAGATGAAATAATATCAATTTCATTTTCAAAAAAACAATTATATAACATAACAAAATCTCAAATATTATATTTAGAAGATGAAAAAGAATTAAATTTAGAAAATTTAGAAATAAACAATTTTAATATTCTTCAAGGAATATTATCAAAAAAGCAAATAAAGAAAATATCATGTAGTATAGATGAAACATTATTTTTAACATCAGGAGGAATGGTTTATTATAAAAAACATGGAGAAAATAATCAAAAATTAATAATTGAATTATTAGAATATTCAACAGAAGAAATTCATAGTGGAGAAAATTTTCATATGGTTAAATGTAAAAAAAGAACAGATGAAAAAAATATTAATTATATATTTTCATGGGGAGATAATTCTTCAAGACAATGTGGAGTTAATGATCAATTTTTTATAGAAAAACCAATTGAAATATTAAATAATATTGATATTAAAAAAATATGTCTTGGAAAAAGACATTCTTGTTTTTTATTAAATAATAATAATTTATTATTATTTGGAGATAATATTTATAATCAATGTAAAATTAATACTGAAGAACCACTTGTTTTATTAGATAAAAATAGAACAATTAATTATAATTATTTTATAAATAATAATGAAAAAATAATTGATATTCAAACAAGTGGTTATTCAACAATGTTAATTTCTAATAAAGAATCAATTCTTTTTATAGGAAAAATATTTAATAATCAACCAACAATTTTTAAAAAAGAAAAAGAAATAAATAATAAAATATCATTCTCAGATGAAAATTGGATATCATTAAATCAAAATGATAATAAAATATATTCAAAATTAGATAATATTGAAATAATAGAAGAAGAAATATCAAATGATTTAAATGAAAGTATTGATGTAGATGAATTTTCATATAATAAATTATTAAGAGAGCAAAATATATCAACTTTAACTTCAACAAATCCAACAGAAAATTCAATGAGTGAATTAAGAAGTTATATTAATATTTTAAATATATCACTTTCTTCAAATTATCAAGAAGGTTCTATGTCTTTTAGACCAGAAAATTTACCACCAAAAACAAAAGAAGAAGAAGAAAAACATAGAAAATTAGTATTACAAAATAGAGAATTATATCAAAAACAAATTAAATTAAAACATGAAATGGAAAAAGAAAATTTAAAAAATTTAGAAAATAGACATGAAATAGAACAAAAAAAAACTAATTATTGGTTAAAGGAAATTATTCCTAATTGGAGTACTAAAAGTTCAAGTAAAAATTTTAAGCATTATTTTTATGAAGGAATACCTCAAAAAATAAGAGGAAGAGTTTGGATGTTGTGTATAGGAAATAAATTTTCAATAACTAAAGATTATTATAATATTGAAGTAATTAAATCAATAAAACTCTTATTAAAAAATGGAAAAAATAAAAATTTAAAAGAAGAAGAAGAAGAAGAAGATAATCAAATTAGAGATTCAAATAAAAATTATAGTCAATATATTTTTCAAACAAAAGATAAAGAAAAAAGTATAAATTTAATTGATTTAGATATTGAAAGAACATTTTTTAATTTAGGAATTTTTAAAAATAATTCTCCAGAAAGTGAAGACTTAAGAGAAATATTAAGAGCATTTGTTGTAAGTAGACCTGATATTGGTTATGTTCAAGGATTAAGTTATGTTGCTGGAACATTAATTTTACAAATGGAAAAATTTCAAAGTTTTATTTGTTTAATGAATATTATTTTAAATCCTGCAATTTTACCTTTTTATAGATTAGATGAAGATAAAATAAAAAGTAGACTTGATTTATTTCAAGAAATTTTTTATTGTAATTTACCAAAATTATATAATCATTTTATTAATTTAGATATTATACCTGAACACTTCTTAATTGAATGGTTTATGACTTTATTTTCTAGAAGTTTATCTATTGAACTTACTTTTAGAATTTGGGATATTTATGTTATTGAAGGTATTTGTGTTTTGTATAAAACTGCAATTGTCATTTTAAATTATTATCAAAGTAATTTTTTAAAAATGGATTTTGAAGAAATTATAACTACACTTCAACAATTATCTGATATTAAATTAAGTAATGATGATTTTATTGATGGTATTAGTAATGTTAAATTTACTGATAAAATTATGAATAAAATTAATAGTATTGGTGAAGATTATTTCCCTGGAGAATAAATTAGTATTTATATATAATTGATATAAATAAAATATAAATATTTTGTTTTGTAAAAATATTATTTTTTTTTATTATTAAAATATGTAATGATTTTAATTAATTTATATTTATTTATTAAAATTTGAAATTATAATAATTATAATAATGATTAGGAAAAATATTACTAAGGGAATTAAAAATGATTCAAAACATAATGATATAACTAAATCTTTTGAATTTACAAATTTTTATCATAAAGATAATGAATTATTTAGAATAATAAATGATACAAAAAGAATGAAAAAAAATCGTCCATATATTGAAGAAGAAAGAGATTTGAAATCATCTCTTATAAAAATAAAAAAAGAAATACAATTTATTAAAACTCCAAAAGTGCAACTTTTAAAAAATGAAAATGAAGAATTTAGTAAACAATACAAAAAAATAAGCAAAAGAAATTTAGGCCCAGAAGATACATTTAGAGAAATAATTGGAGAATATAAAGAAAGAGGATATAAAATTCCTAATTTAACAGTTCAACATAATTTATTTCAAATAAATCCATTAATTGAAAGTGATAATGGGAAATTAACAGATGAATTATATTCAAATTTTTTAAATTTAAATAAAAATGAAAATAAAGGAAAAAATATGGCAATTAAATCAATGCATTATTTAAAAAAAATAAAAGATATAGTTGAAACTAAATTATTCTACTATGAACAACTTAAAAAAAATGGAAATAAAAGTTTTATAAGAAAAGAAACTTTTACAATGCCAATTGTAAGTGTTAAGGATAATAAAAGTGAAGATGAAAATACAAAAGATCTTTTAGAAAAAATTCATATTTTATTAGAATTAATTAAGGAAGAACCTTTAAAAGATTATAAAACTTATCATTATAGTTCTAATAAAACACCAAAAATAAAACCAAAAACATTAAAATTAAATTATCCAAATATATATCAAACTATAAAAAATAAAAAATTAAATGTATTAAATTTTACTTCAAGTAAACAAGTTTCAGATACATATAAAAAATTATCAAGTCATGATAAAATTAAAAATAAAAAAATATCAGATAAGGTTTTTAATAAATTAAAAAGTACACATTTTTTATTATCAGATTCTAATGTTAATAAAAATGATACAACAATTGATTTAAATATTGAAAAGAAATTTATTCCAAAAAGTTCGAGAAATATTAATAATAGTGTTGAATTTAAAAGTTTAAATATTGAAGCTCAATTAATAGGAAATAAAATTGAAAATGATTCATATACTAATAGAGGATTTAATTCAACTTATTATACAAATAATACTTCTAATAACTTTAATATATCCAAAGAAAAAAATTATCTACAAGAAGCTTATGAACATTTAATTAAAGATAATTTTAATAAAGTAGAAGAAACTTTAAGAAATTATTTAAGTAAAGCTAAAGGTTATAATGAAGAAACTATTAATACTTATTTAGAACATTATACTAATAATAATATGATAAATTCAATTAATGAGATTAAAAATATTATTTTTGAAAAGAGAATAAGAAAAAAAACTCAGAAAATGTATTTAAATGACAGAAAGATACAAAGAATTCGAACGAAATTACAAAAAATGTATAATGAAGAAAATATTATTAAAAATCTTGATAAACAATATATAAAATTATATGTAAAAGAATAGAATATAAATATAGTAAAATAATTGTAAAGATATATATTTTTTTATTTATAATAATATTTATTTAATAATAAGAATTTAAAAATAAAATTGATTTAATAAAATAAATAAAAATAATAAAATAATAAATAACTATTTCAATACTATTATTTAACAATTTATAAATTAAAATGACCCATTTCCAAGAATAAATTAATATAAAAAGAGATGATTATTTATTGTTTATGTATCTATTTTTATATTAAAAATACTTTTTTTAAATTTAATATACAATAAATATTAAAAAATATTACAACAATTTGTTCCATTACTATCATCAGTTTGTAATAAAATTTCATGATTACTTTTAATTCCAGTATATAAAGAACTTAAATTTCTTACATGTTTTCCTTGATATAAACTAGATAAATTACTATTAGAAGCTAAATCATTACATTCAAAATTTTTATCATTAAAAAATACAAGTTGTTTAGTATTTTCTAAAATAAAATAAAATTCTTCTTTATATTTAGGTAAAATTTTTTTATTATCTTTTAATATATCAAAAATATTTAATTTATCTTTTCCTTTTATTTCAACATTAGCACCTCTTTGTAATAAAAATTTCATTATTTCAAAAATAATATCAAATCTTTCTTCATTTATAATTTCACAAGATAATAATTTCATAATAACAGTATAACCTTTAATTTTATCAAAAATACTATTAATATCAGCACCATATGATAATAATAAATCAATTAACATCATGCATATTTTTTTATTTTCATATCTAAAAGACATTTGATCTAATCTACTAAAACAGAAAATAAAAGGTAATTGACCGTTTTTATTTGGTAAATTAATATCAGCTTTCATTTCTAAAAGAATTCTTACTATTTCATAATAACCTTTATAACAAGAAATTATTAAAGGAGAATAATTTTCTGGTTTTGATTGTAAATTAATATCAATATATTCATTTGTTAATAAGTATGTTATTATTTCTAATTTACCTATATAACATGCTAATATTAATGGAGATATTTCTTTATCAATTGTTATATCTAATGATGATGTTGGATATAAAAAATTTAAATTTATTGAATTTATTGATATTAATCTTAATTGTCTTATATCACTTAAGTATATTATTGTTAAAAGATTCCATTTTTCTTCCATTGTCAATTCTTTTAAATTTGATTCTTTTTTTTCTTCCATTTTAATACTTTAAAGTTAAAACTTAAAATTTAAAAAAAAAGAAAATAATTAAATAAATATAGAAAATAAATTTTAATATGATTCAGTATTGGAATAAGTTAAAAATTATAAAATGAATTTTGATATCTAGTTAATTAAAAATATGTTTTCAATAATATATAAATAAATTAAAAAATTTCAATTTTTTTCTTAAAATAAATATAAAACCAAAAAATATATAAAATTAAAAACAATGAAAAAAATAATATTATAAAACCTTACAATAATTTAAAAAATAAACATAATTTTTAACCAAATTAAAATATAACTTTATAATCTAATATCTAAACCCAAAAAAATAAAAAAGAAAAGAAAAAGAAAAAAAGAATAAAATAAAACAAAATCAAAACAAAACAAAAACAAAATTTTTAATCAAAACAATGTTAAACATTAAAATTTTCAACTTGACTAACAGAATTATTTAAAACATTTCTAGAATTTCTTTCTCTTTTCATTTTTTCATAATCTTCATCTTCAGTTTTTAATTCAAATCTACAAATGGGACAAGAGTCATGTTGATTTAACCAAGGCATTAAACAATCTTTATGAAAATAATGATTACAAGGTAAATCCATACATTCATTTCCAATTTGAAATTCTTCTTTACAAACTGAACAAATATTTTCATTTCCAAAATTTTCTAATTTTTCTTTTGTTAAAATATATTTATTTAATTTTTCTATTTCCTTTTTTGAAGCCGGTGGACTTCCATATCTATTTGTATCATTATTCATTATGTAATTTAATATATTTTCTATTTCTTCTTCTTCATATTCCATATTTATTAAATTTAATACGAAATCTATTAAAAAATTATTTGGGTTTGATATTCTTATTATTTGAGGTTGATGTTCTTCTCTTCTTCTTGGATTGTATGGAATGTAATTTTGAGGATTTGTAATTTGAGAATTTTCATTTATTTCTTCACATATTTGATTGTAACAAAATATACATTCTATTTGTTGGTTTTCTATATATATTTTATTAAATGTTTTTTGACAATTGTAACACCAATATTTTTTCGTTGTTGATGATTGGTATTTTTTCTCTGTTGAATTCATTTTTTTTTTTTTTTTTTTGATTACTTTTTATTTTATTTATAAAATTTTTAAGAGAAAAGTGTTTTTTATATATTTTTTATTTTTTTTTATTTTTTATAATATTTTTTTTTATCAAAAATTTCTTTTTTTATAGAAAAAATATTTCTAATAAAATATTTAATTTAAAAAAATAAAACAAACTAAAAAAAAAAGAAAGTAATAAAAAAACAAACTACTTATTCTCTAAATTCTTTTCTTTATTAAATCTCTTAATAGGATAATCATCAGGTTTCCTATAAACAGTCTTACTATTCTGTTCAACATTTCCAACATTTTTAGAAATATTACTACTTTCAGTTCCTTCTCTAATTCCAATTTTTTTATCTAATCTTTCAAACAATTGTCTAACACATTCTTCTCTATCTTCTTTAGGAACAATAGTTTCATGATTAATTTTCCCATCAACGACTTTAACAACACGATGAGCAAAATTTTTCAAACCAACATCATGAGTAACCATAATCATAGTAATACCTTCTTTTAAATTTAATTCCATTAATATACTCATAACAATATCAGCATTTTTAGTATCTAAATCACCAGTTGGTTCATCTAATAATAATATTTCTGGTTTATTTGCAAGTGCTCTTGCAATTGTAACTCTTTGTTGTTCTCCTCCAGAAAGTTGATTTGGAAAGTGATTTAATCTATTTTCTAAACCTACTTTTGTTAATAAATCCAAAGCTCTTTTTCTTCTTTGAGATGATGATAATTCACCTTTTATTTTCATTGGAATTTCTACATTTTCTAATACATTTAAATTTGGGAAAAGATTAAATGATTGAAATACAAATGCTATTTTATCTAAACGAATTTTACTTAATTCTTGATCAGTTGTATTTGAACGAATTAATTTATCAAAGATTTTGACATCTCCTCTTGATGGAGTGTCTATTGTTCCTATTATGTTTAACATTGTTGTTTTTCCTCCTCCTGATGTACCGAAAATTGTTAAAAATTCTCCTTTATTTATTGTTAATGATACTCCTCTTAATGCTGGTACTCCTTCTATTCCTATTAAGTAGGTTTTGTGAATGTTACGTAATGTTATTGCTGGTTTTTGGTATGAAGAATCTTTTTCTTCTTCTATTTTTAACATTATTTCTTTTGCACTGTTTGTTAAGGATATTGGATTGTTTAGGAATAATTGATTGTCTGAAGAATCATTTTTTTCTTCTTCTAAGTTTTTGTAATCTTCTTTCATTTTTTTTTTAATAAATATTAATTTTTTAATTTTTTTTTTTATTTTGGTTTAATACTAATAAATTATTATTTTCAAAAAATTAAATATGTTCAACGCTTAATATTATTAATAACCAAATAAATAATAAAACCTTTTTCTATTTATATTAAACAAAAATAACCTCAATTTCATATTAAACATGTTGATTAGGATTATTTAAATTTAATTGTTTTTCCCTTTTCATTTCATCAATTTCATCTTTTTTTAAAACTTCTTCAACACCTAAATTAAATTTCTTAAACCATTTATGATTTAAATAATCTTCAATTTTTATTCTTTTCTCAGTAGATTTTTCCAAGCATCTTTTAATTAAATCAATAACATCATCACTTCTTTTTTCCCAATAATTCTTAGGAAATTTACATTCATTAAAAACAATCATTTTAGCAATAATTTCTTCATTATCAGAATCATCATCAAAAGGTAAAATTCCAGTAAGCATATAATACAAAATAATACCTAAACTCCAAATATCAACTTCTCTATTATAAGGAGTTCTAACTAAAACTTCAGGAGCAACAAAACTTAAAGTTCCAAAACCATCAACAACATGTTCTTTAGGACCCATAATTTTACTTAATCCAAAATCCATTATTTTAATTTGTGACATATTCTCAGTTTCAGTCATCATAATATTATCTGGTTTTAAATCTCTATGAACAATACCATATTGATGTAAATATTGTAATCCTAATCCTAATTGAAACATTATTTCTGCGGAGCGTCTTTCTTCAAAATTATATTTTTTTCTTATGAAATAATCTTTTAATGAACCACCACTTAAATATTCCATTACAATAAAAATATATTCTGCATTTTCAAAATGATCAAGTAAACGAACTACATTTGGATGATGACATAATTTCATTATATCAATCTCACTTCTAACTAATTCTGCATCATTATCTTTCATTTGGGATTTTTTTATTATTTTAATTGCTACTCTTTGATGTGTTGATTTATGTAAACCTAATTTAACTAAACCAAATTTTCCTTCTCCAATATCATCTAACATTTCATAAAAATCAAAGAAATTTAAATATCCAATTCCTTTTTTTAAATTTAAAACAAATTCTTCTGCAATTTGTTTTGTTGCTGTATAATAATTTCTATGTTTACTTGGAAAGATTATTTGGAAACAATATAATTTAATTCCATTAATTGATTTATCTCCATTTGGTCTTATATAACAACCACTTAAATTATGCATTCCTAATAATTCTTCTTTTTTATCTGATTTATAATAGTAAATATCTTTATCTATTAATACTAAAAAATATTTTATTAATTTATTTGATGATGAAATTTTATAAACCCAATTTTCATATAAAGTTCCTTCTTTTTCATCTTCTTTTTTATTTTTTGCTTCTTCTTCTTTTTTTTTCATTTCTTCTTTTATTTTCTTTTCTTCTTCTTCTTTCAATTTTTTTTTCCTTTTAATTTCATCTTCATCATCACTTGAACTATCAGAATCAACATCTAAATTTAAATTCTGCATTTGAATTAAATTAGAAGCAATATCAAAATTATCTAAATCATTTTTTTTCTGAGTTCCTCCTTTTTTTAAAAATCTAGAAGGTGAATTTAAAACAAATTTTGAATTTTTAACAACATCATCAAAATTATCATTTGTTTCATTTTCATTAGGAACAATTTGATTATTTAATCTAATCATACCTTTCATTCCAGAAATAAAAGGAGTATTATTATCAATAAAACTAACTTTTGAAGTTGGATTTAAAATATTATCTTTTAATTGTGCAGAAGCAATAAAGGCTTCAGCTGGAGATAAAGTACTTTTTTTTGAAGGAGTAACCATTTTTTTATGTGAATGTTCATTTGAGAATCCTGATAATAAATTAGGAGAAGATTTTTTTGATTTTGGATTAAATGTTACTTTCTTTTTTGAATCTTTTAATGGACGAACATTTTGACTTTTAAATGGTTTTTTTTGATATAAAAAACATAATATTTGTAAATAAACATCACTTTGACGACTTTCAATTATTTTAGCAAATTCTTCTTCTTTCATATGATTTTTTTTTCCAAATGTTTTATCTAAAATTTCATCTATTTCATTTAATGATTGCATTTGGAATTTATATTCAATTTGTGTATTATCTGTTTTTAAAGGAAGATATGATAATAAAACTTTTGTATCTTCTTTTGTTATTTTACCATCTTTGTCAAAATCTAATATTTTGAAAATTAATTCTAAAGTTGATTCAAAGTCTCCCATATATAAATCTTGTAAACCTTCTATAAATTCATGTGAATTTAAAAAACCATCTTCATCTTTATCTAATGCAGAAAATAATTTTTCAGAAATAAAAATTGGTAATTTTACATAGTCATAAAATGTAACTTTATTTATTCCTTTTTTACGATCTCCTTCAGAACGCTCTGATAAGTCTTTAAATACTTCTTTTAAATAACTTAAGAATAATGTCATGTCATTTAATCCTAACATTTTTTGAAGAATGTCAAAGTCTACGTAATCTTTTCCCTTTGATTCTGTCATTTTTTTTTATTATATTATTATTGTTTTTATATTATAATTTATTATAATATAATAATTTTTTTAGTTATTGAAATGAAAAAATTAAATAATTTTTTTTTATTTAATTATTTGTATAATTTTTTTCATCTTCATCATCAGTTTGAATTATATTTTGATATTTTATAAATATTGAATTGTTTGGATATTTTAATTTGTATTCATTATTTAAATGAGGATGAAATGAATACATATTTTCTTCTTTTTTTTTTAGTTTTTTTAATTTTTTTTCTTTTATTTTCCTATCATTATATAATTTTTCATAAATTGTATTATAATTATTTTTAATGCTCTTACTTTTTTTATTTATTACAGGTTGAAAAGTTTCATTTTGATTTTTTTCATATAATTCTTTCATTTGTTTTTGTTTTGCCTTTTGAATAATATCTTCTTTATATTTATAATATTTCCCAATTATTTCTGGATTATCAAATTCTCTATTATTTCTTTTTCTTTCATTTAAAGCTCTTTCAGAAATTGAATTTGTTTTAGGACGATATGAATAACCTTTTAATACATCATCATATTTAAGTTTTTTTTCTAAATCTTTTATTTTATTTTTTTTATTTTCTTCAAATTGTTTTCCTTTTATATATAATACATCTCCATAATTCACTTTTTGTGGATTTTTTAAAGATTTATTTTTTTTCATTTCTTTTTGTTTTTGAATATCTTCTTTAAACATATCTGATGATTTAATAACTTTTATTAAAATTTTCTCAAATCTTTTATCAAATTCTTCTTTATCAAATTTTCTTCCTTTTGATAATATTTTATCATGGGAACTTTCTAATGATAAATTATTTGATATTGATGTTTTATTTATTGTTCTACTTTTATTTAAATTTGTTCTATTTGATAAATGAATATTTTTTAAAGAAAAATTTCTTGGAGTTTTGGAAATTATTATTTGAAAAGGAAATAAATAATTTTTATTATATTTTTTTCTATTACTCACTGATAAACTTCTTTTATTAAAATTTCTTGATGAATTTAATAAAATTTCATTTTTTTTTTTTCTAGGTGTAAATAATGGATTTATTTTATATTTTTTATTTAATTGATTTTTTAATTCTTTTACTTTTTTATAATCATATTTTTTTGAAAGACAATAATCATATATTTCTTTATCAGGATTTTGTAAATCATTTATTTTAAGTAATTCTTTATTTCCTAAAGAATCAATCACTTCTAACTCAGCCATATATATTATGCAAATTATAATATCTAAAATAACTTTATAAATTTTTATTTATTTAATATAATATTTATATAATTATTCAATTAACTTGAATTTGGTTATTTTTTAAATAATTTAAAAAAAAATTAAATGGATAATTATTATTCACCTTATATTAATGAAATACAAACTTCTCAAAGTACTAGGAAAAATAGCATTATTTCAAATCATTTGAAAAAAGAAACAAATATAAAAAGTAAAAATTCTCTTAATGGAAAAAATAATTCGTCAAAAAATTTAAATAATTATATTAACTATAATAAAAAGAGTTTATCATTCACTAATTTTATTAATAATGATGGAAATAATAGATATAATAATGAATTAGAAACAAAAAATAAGATAACAAATAAAAGAAAATTAGATGCAGAATTTTTAATAAAAAACATAGCAAATAATACTATAAGTACTGAAATTGAATCAAAAAATATTTTTGTTTCATTTAATCCAAATGAACTTAATGAAAATGAAAAAGAAATAATGAAAATGTATTTAAATGAGGATGATAATTTAGAAATTAAAAAAATTTTTAATGATTTATATAATAATCAAAATATTATAAAAAAATATAAAAATGAAAATTTAAATAATAAGTATAATAAATTAAATGAAACACAATACAAAGAAATACTCTTAAATTATAATAAAGAAAAAGAAACAAATTTAAAAAATGAAATATTAATTAATCAAAAAGATAATGAAATAAACAAAATGAATGAAATAAATAAAAAACTTGAAAAAGAGAAAAATTATCTTTTAGAACAGTTAATTAAAATTACATTAGAAAATAAAATATTATTAACAAAAAATCAAACTCAAACTAATATTTTTAATAAACATTTAAATATAATGAAAGAGGATATAAAAAATTTTCCGGTTATATAAAAATAATAATATTATAATCATTTATATTTTTTAAATAATTATTAATATCAATTTAAGTTTATATTTATAATAATTTATTTTACTATATAGTAAATAATAATTATTTTATATTATTAATAGATTTCAAAAAGATAAATTTCAAAAACATAATTAATAAATTAAATCATCTATTTACAATTCAATATAATACAAAATAGGAAATAAGAAATTATTAATGACCAAACATAAGATAATAACAAGACAATTGTTCATTAATATTTCCTTGAGTAATTCCAATAAATTTTGCTTTAGGATTAAAAATATTTTTTCTTCTTTGAAAAGTACAATCATTAGTATCATCAACAATTTGCATCATAGTTGATATTTCAATATTATTAATTGAAGAAATATCATAATGAAAATCTAATATTTTAATTTTATCTCCAATTTCACTTGTTTTAAAAATTATTACACTTTGTAAATAAGAAGGAGAAATACAATTTTCAGGACATGATGAAGGAAAAGGAACTTTTAAATCTTCAGACATTATTAAAGGATTTAATGGTATTTTTTCTTCTGCTTTTTTTTTAAGAAATTCAATACAATTATCAAAATTTTCTTTTCCTTTTTCTAATTTTAAATATTGATTATTGTTATCATTTTTTAAATATATTTTCCCATTTAATGATATTATATTATTTTTATATTTTTCAATTGTATTTATATATTCTAATGGTTTTGTTCTTGCAAAATTTATTTCTTTTAACATTTTATTTGAAGGAAAATCTTGTAAGTGAATTTCATTTGCTAAAGATGCTCTTCTTCCTCTTGTTTTAGTTTTATTTACTTTTTCATTTTGAATTGTCTTAACTTCCAAAATTGGACATTTTGAATTTGTATTTAAATCATCTGCGTTTAATAATATATTACTTTTATATGATTCAATATTATTATTTTTACATACAACACAACCCATATTTAATTTTTTTTTTTAAAAATTTTGATTTTTTTATTATACATATATGAAAAATTTATCATTTTTTGTATAATAATTAAAAATCTATGATTTTTTAATAATATAAATTTTAACTTTTTATATATTATGTTTTACAGTAAATAAAATGGTAAAATATGAATATATTTATTAATATATATATCATTTGTTTTAGAATAAATTAATAAATTGAAAAAAAAACAATATAAATTTTAAATAT
Organism: Isotricha prostoma; assembly: GCA_023807205.1. Classification (NCBI taxonomy): domain Eukaryota; phylum Ciliophora; class Litostomatea; order Vestibuliferida; family Isotrichidae; genus Isotricha; species Isotricha prostoma. The sequence continues at coordinate 5,980 of JAJMZS010000570.1, read as the reverse complement.
ATATTAAAAGTATATAAACAATGTCAAATAAAAAAAATTTTTCAACACTTCAAGAAGAAGAGTTAAAAACAGAAAACAGTATAGAAGTAAAAATAGAAGAAACAAATGCAAATTTAAAAAAAACAATTAATAACAATAAATTTTATTCATATGAACTTAATGAATTTATTAAAACCATAAATTTAATATATGAAGTTTTATCACCTTGTTTACAAAAATATGGAAAAAAAATATTAATTTACTCTGTAACTCTTATTGTATGTTTTTGTTCAATTTTTTACTATTATAGATCATTAAGAGGATGTTCTCTTCCAGAACAAGAATGTATGAATAATGTAGGAGCACCATATTTTGTAGAAAGAACTTTTGAATGTATGAACAGTGCTTTTTGTTTATCCATAATAATATCATTTGTAATCAATAAATTATTACATAAATTCATACTTTTAATATTTGGTTTATTTTATTTAATTAATTTTTCAATTTTTACAGGTATGGATTTAAGAAATCATGGTACTTTTAATACTTTATTATATTTTATTTGTTGTCCTTTTTTTATATTAATTAATCAATTTTGGTTTTTTGCATATAGAAAAATAAAAGAAAAAAAATTTTTACCTTTAATAATATTAATTATTTCTATATTTTTACCTTTTATGTATATTACATATAGAGTTAAAAATGATTGTAATAATTGGGGATATGGATTAGATAATAAACATATTGAATATTCAAATAGTAATGAAAATGCTTGTTATATAAAAAAACCAGAAAAATGTTGGAAAACACTTTTTAATAATAAATTAGATTTTTCTAAATTAACTTTTTATAAATGTAAAAAAAAATCATCAAACTTTAAAAAAACATTATTAAAATATAAAGGAAATGAATTTAAAGATACAGTTAATTTTGCTTATCCAATAACATCACATTTTTCAAAATCAGATTCAATTTTTGATACATTTATAAAAAAAAATATTGAAGGAATGTATGATTTAGATAAAGCAACAGAAGAAGATTTTAAAAAATATGGTAAACCAGAAGTAATTCTTCATTTTAATAAAGATAAAAGTGTAAATGTCGAAATGAAAATAGAACCAAATCAAACATTAATAAAATCTCGAGAAAAATTATATAAACAATCATTTCACAAATTTAAAAATATAATATTTATATATTTCGATGGTTTAGGAAGAGAACATTTCATGAGAAAAATGCCAAAAACAATAAAAATATTAGAAAAATATTATTGGGATAAAACAAAAACTTCAGAAACACAAAAACAAAAAGTAACTTCATATCAATTTTTAAAATATCAAAATTTTGCAGGATGGACAGATATAAATGTATTTCCAATGTTTTACGGAGTTCCCTATTTAACAAAAGGTAATCACATAATAAACTATTATAAAGATAATGGTTATATAACATGTCAATCAGTAAATTTATGTAGTAAAGAATTATTCCCAATATATAATTGGAATATAGATTATTTAAAATATGAAAATTATGATCATGAACATTTTGGTCTTTTCTGTGATCCAAATTTCCATTATCCAGAAGCACCTTTTAGTTCAATAAATGGACCATATTCAATAAGAAGAAAATGTATTTATGGTGATGATTCATTTAATTATATTATAAGATATGGATTAACATTTTTAAATGCTTATAAAAATGAACCAAAATTTCTTAAAATTGGTTTTAATGATGCACATGAATCAACAGGAGAGACTATTGGTTATATGGATGAATCAATTAGTAAATTTATTGAAAATGTTATTGATAATTATATGATTGATGAAAGCATTATTTTTATTGGAAGTGATCATGGGAATTCAATGCCTGATTTTAATTATATTATTCAAAGTGATGATGCTGAAATTGAGAGAACAATGGGAACTTTATTTTTAATTATTAGTAATGATGGTAAAGTTAATTGGAAAGAACTTGAAATTAATGAACAAAGAATGATTACTCCTTATGATATTCATTCTACTCTTTTAGATATTATTAATGTTTTTGAAATTGATAATATTCATAATGAAAAAGGATTGCCACTTGATCAAGAAATTGATGGTTTAATTAGGAATTGTGAATTTTATTATCCTGATTTTTATAAAGATAATAAAATTAGGGAAGGATGTGTTTGTATTAATTATAATAAATAATTATTTTGATATTTATATTATATTTATGTTATTATATTTATTTTTTTTTAATTACATGTTTTTTAATTTTTTTTTTCAATATAAATTTTTTTATTTTTACATTTCTAAAATAAGAATATTTAAATCATTTTTGTTAAAAAATGTTACAATGACAACATATAACTTTATTTTTTGGTTTTTTATTTAATTCATTATTTAGATTATAATATTTTTTATAACTTTCAATGACGACAATATCAAGTAATTTTTTTTTATTATTATTATCATCAGCAAAAGTTACTTTAACTTTTTTATTATTACCTTTTTTTATCTCATTTCCGAAAACATCTTTCCTAATATTATTTATATTTTTGATAGTAATAATTTCATGATTATTTATTACTTCATCATTATTTGAATTGTCTAAAATTTTTGTATTATCATTTAAAAGAGATAAGTCCTTATTATTATTCATATTAATTAATGAATTATTCTCAATAATAGGAAGTTTTTTATTTAAATTTTTTGCAAATGGTAAAACTAAAGGAGTTTGGATTTGATTTATTTTTGGCATAAAATATTTAAATTATTTTTATCATATTAACTTAACAAAAAAAAATTCAAAAAAACACATTATTTTTATTCTAAAAATTATAAAAAATCTGTTTTTATTAAATAAAAATTAAAAAAAATAATATAATAATCCTTCTAAAAAAAAAAAAATTAAAATCATGCATAAATTTTTTTAGATTCGTTAATTTTCTTTTTTTTCAGTGAATTTAAAGTACCAATTAAAAACAATTTAATAACAAATCCAAAAATATCAAGAATATAAACAAATTTCTTAACACCATTTTCTAAATCACCTTCAATCCCAGAAAAAAAATCTTTATATTCCAAAACAAACCAAATAATATCATAACCAAGAGAAGCTCCAATAGAAAAAATCATAGGTTCCAAATAATCAAGAGCTTCATTATTTTTATCATAAAAATAAAGAATAAGTACACCAAAAGAAATAAAAAAATTTAAAAAATCACTTCTTTCTAAAAGTGAAATAGTAGTAATAATAATATAAAGAAACATTAAAAATTGAGTTCTTTTATTCCAAGTAACTTTACCTCCTCCAGTAATAGCACTAGTAATTTTATCAGTAATTGAATCTCTTGGTCCTCCATAAGGTCTCTTTGCCCAAACTACACTTTTTCCTTTTCCCATTTTTTCAATTATATCATCACATTCTTTTAATTTATTCGAATCTAAATATTCATTAATTCTACCTGAGTAAATAATTCCAAATGGTTTTTCATTTAATTCAACTAAATTACTTGTTAATATAAAATTTTCTTCTAATATATCATGGTAATATTGATTTTTTTTTAATTGATCACTATAATATTTTTTTAATGAATATATGTATTGAAGTTTTAAATGAATTTTACCGTTATTTTCATTTGAGTTGTCTAAATGTAAATCAAACCAATTTATTAATTTTTCTTGATTTTGAAGTGATGATAATTGAATTGTAAGATAACCTAATAATTTACTTCCCATGAATGTTTGATCAAATACTTCAATTTTTAATTCTGAATTTGGATTCTTTACTGAAAATTTAAAATTTTCATTCCATGCTGGATTATTTGTTGATGGTTTTACTAAAGATTGTAATGTTTGACCATCAAAATTTAATACAACAAATGAATCACATTCACTTATTAATGATGATGGATTTAAATCTTTTGCTTCATATACTGAAATATATAAAAATGCATTTGATGTTAATCCATTACCTAATTCTTTTTCTTCTGATTTTGCTTTTTCGAGACTTTCTCTTTCTTGTTTCATTGAATCATCTAATTCTATTAAAATTCTATCAAGTTTTGCATTTTTTATTTTTAATTTTTCACTAAATGAAACGTAACTTTCTGCAAATTCATTTACTGTAATTACATTATCACTATTTTTATCTATTAGTTTATATACACTTTCTATATAGTCATCATCAAATGTTTCATTGCTTGGCTAATTTTATTGTATATTAAAAAAATATATATTTTTACATTGTTTTTATTGAAAAAATCTTTAAGTTCTTCTTTTGTTAAAAATGAATCTTTGTTTTTATCAATTGATTGAAATTCATTTCTTAATTGTTCAATTTGCTTTCTAATTTCTTTTGCATGCTCACGAGACATATATTCATCTATACTAGTTCCATATCTTTCTTTTAAATTAACGTCAACAGTATCTGCTACAACTTCACTTGCAGTTTGTAAAGTGGTTTTTCTTTGAAGACTCATTCTTGAATTAATTCTTGAAAAATAATATAAAAATATTAATATAATAATTTTAAAAAAAATTCAAAAAAATAAATAATTATAAAAAAACAAATAAAAAAAATTAAAAAATAATACATTAAAACCAATAAACAAACAAATAAAAAAAAATAAAAAAACACAACACATCAAATCGCATTAAGTAAAAAAAAAGATACTTTAATTTTAATCAAATGAACTTTTCCAAACTATCAAGAATACTTCAAAAACTATTAGAACTCGGAACAAATACATTTGCAACATTAACAAAAATATTCAAATCAAATCCATCATTTGACAATCATTCAGAGATAAACGAACAATATTTTTTTGAAAGATTATAAACATATGATCTTCACATAAAAAGAAGAAGAACACTATTATGTAGATATTTTGATGAATCAGGAACAGAAAAAATAAACTTTGAAACAATTTCTTTATGCTTTAAGAGGAAAAATAAATAAATATAGAAAGACAACAAGCTATTGATTATGTTTATAGAAAATTTGATAAGAATCATGTTGCTTATTTAAACCTACTGAATTGAGAAAAGTTTTTAATTGTGTTAAACATCCTAGATTTTTAAGTAGAGAATTAAGTGAAGCTCATATTTTTTAATTGTATTTAAAAATCTTTTTCTAAAGTATTAAAACACAGGTTACTAAAAAAGAATGGGATGATTTTAATATATTAAAATGTAATAAATGAAAATATAATAAAAATAAAATGAAATTAAAATTTAAAATTTGGTAATGTTATTTACAAAAAAAAAGGTGATGATAAAATAAATTTAGAAAATAATAAAAAGAATATATTGATAAAAAATTAAAAATTTGTATTACCTAAAAAATTTAAGTTAAAATATGAAAATAAAAAATTGTATATCATTGTATTTAATTAAATAATAAAATTCCAAAAAAATAAAAGTATAAAAATATAATATAATAGAAAATAATTAAAGTAACATTTTAAAGGAAAATGATAATATAGCAAAATAAGGATAAATTAATAATTAAATAATATGAAAAATTTAATATAAACTAATAGGACAGTATGAAAATAAATTAATTAGATATATTGAAAATGATTTAAAATAAGAAATTGAAAATAAAATAATAGGAAATAATGAAAATAATCAAAAAAATGAATTATTAATAAAATAATAGGAGAAATTATTCTAAAAAAAATGAATAAAATAAATAATAAATAATTTGTTTCATTGTGAAAATTAAAAAAAAAAGTATAAAATTATAAGAAAGTTAAATGAGAAAATGATAAAAAAAAGAAAAAATAATATAATAAAAGTATAAAATGATATTATAATATAGTGAAAAAAAGAAAGTAAAATAAAAGTTAAAATATCCCCGTACCCACATACATTAAATATTAATTATTTTTTTATTATTTTTAAATTAATATTTAATTTTGTTAATTATTTTTAAAATTTTAATTTTGTATAAAAAAATTTGTATTATAAATACATGGGGATTGGGGATTGGGGATTGGGGATTGGGGATT
>JAJMZS010000569.1:0-22557 GCA_023807205.1 Isotricha prostoma | reverse complement strand
AAAGAGAAAAAATCAATAAAAGAAGAAAATATAAATAATAATATTAAAGATTCAAACATTAGTTCAAATAAAAATAATGATTTTGAACATGATATTCAAAAATCTTTTAATTCAAATAATCAAAAACAAGACAAAGAAAATAATTCAACTCTCATCAACGAAAATAAAAATAATTTAACAAATAATATAACAAATAATAATAATAAATTAACACCTAAAGAAAATAAAAAAAGTAAAATTAATGAATCAATTAATGAAAATGATGATAAAATGGATATCGAAAATGATTTTAATATAAATAATAATAAAGGAAATATTAATATACCTAAAAGAGATAATGATAATTATAATTACATATATACTAATACAGAAAAATCAAAAAATAAAGATAATAATAGTAATATTGAAAATAAAAGTAATGATCTAATACAAAAAAGTTACAGTGAATCTGAATCAGATAAAGATGAAAAGAAAAATAAAAATAATAATGAAATTAATCAAAATAAGAATAAAACATTTGTTAATTGTCCAAAACAAGGTCATATTCAAGACTTTTTAAATAAAGGAAATAGTTCTGAATTTAATAAAAATAAAGCTAAAACTTTTAGTGATAATTCAAAAGAAGATTTAAATGATGATAATAAATCAAAAAAAGAAATAATTAAACCAGAACAAAATGAAACTAATATTATTATTAATGAAAATAAAAAAGATAATAATATCTTAGGTTTAGAAAATATACAAAGTAAAGATAATAATAACATAATTTCATCATCTGATATAAATGATATAAATAATCAAAATAAAAAAGACTCACTAAATAATAATAATATAAAAGATAATTCAAAACATTCAGAATTTAAGAAAAGTAAAACGTCAAATATTCCAAAAAATTTAGGAATGTTTAGTAAAAAAAATACTGAAGTATTACCAGAATTTGGAAAGAATAATATGAATAAAAATAACACTCAAAATTTATATGACAATATCTCTAAGTTTAAGAATGTAACATCAAATATTAATAATAATGAAAATTTTAATCAAAACCTTAAAAAAAATTCAAATGAACAAATTGAAATTGAAGGTAGAAAATCTAACTTAAATAGTAGTATTGAAGAAGAAAAAAAACAAAATGAAGATAGTATTAAAAAAATTGAAAATAACAATATATTAAATGAAGAAAATATATTAAATAATCCTTCCCATACTTTAAGTGATAATAAAGAAATAATAAATTCAAATAACAATTCTGAAAATGATGATAGTAATAAAAGTTCATCATATAAGGAAAAATCAGAATCAAGAGTTGATTTAGAACAAAATAATAATTTAGAAGAAGAAGAGTATTATTTAAATTATTTAATTGATAATTGTAAGGATTCTCCAATTGAAATTAAAATGATAATAAATAATAAACCAAAAAAGATGGTAATACCAATTAATGGATATAAATTTATTTTACAATATATAGGAAGTGATATTGAACCTAAAAATATTAATAAAATAATAAAATCTTCATTAAAATGTAATATAGTAAGATTATTGAAAACAATAAAGAAATATCGTTTATCAACAAATGATGATATTAAAGAACTTCTTAGTAAAAAGAAAATATTATATCTTTTAAATAATGATGAAAAAAAAAATACAAAAGAAATTATCAATTCAAGTAATAGTTCAAATGAAATAAGTACTTTTAAAAAAAAATCAAATTTAATTTTAGACGATAAATCTAAAAGAAATTATTCAATACAAAATTATTGTGAAGCTCTTGAAGAAATTTATAAATGTTATTCATACATAATTAAATTTTTAAATTATAATTGTGAGCCTAAAACAAAAATAATCTACAAAAAAAATATAAGTAATGATGAAAATAATTCAAATGAATATAGCTCTGATATTATTAATATAAGTAAAGAAAGAAAATTAAATCCTAATGAAGAGAATGAAAATTATAGATCATCAATAAATTCAGATAATAATAATATTATTTCAGAAAAAAGAATATTTTTTTTTAGAGTATTATTTTTTCTAATCTACTTTTCTTTAATGATTCTATTTTTTATTTTGAATTGGAATTAAAAAAAATATTATTATTAAATATAAACTTAAAAATTATTTTTAATATTTATATTAAATTGATTTCTTTTTAAAAAAAACAATTTTTAAAATTATTTTTTATTTAAAACAAAATATTTTTTAAATTATTTTTTATTTAATAAATAAAAAGAATATGAAAAAAAATGAAATATTACAATCTCCTTCAAGTAACTCATCATTTTCATCTACAGCAAAATTTCCTGAACAAATAAAGAAAGAAAATAAAGATTCAAATGAACATAATAAAATAAAAAATATTACATATAAAAAAATAACACCTCCTCCAAGAAAAAATATAAGAAGTGGAAGTATAAAACCAATAAGAAATAAAAGTAATGATAAACATTCAAAAGATTCTTCAGATATGAAAAAAACAGATAAAAAAGGAAATTTTACTTTTAAAAATTTTTATAATACAAGAAAAAAATATAAAGATTATTTTCAAAATAAATTATCTTCATCTCAAAATTTAAGTGGAATAATAAAAAAAATAAGAAATGAAAATTCAAATAAATTCATTTCAACATTATCATATAAATTTAATGAAAGTTTTAATAAAGATGGAAAAAAAAATATGGATTCTTTACAAAAAATGATTGATTTATTAAATAAATTTGAGAAAGAAATATTAAATAAAGAATTAGAAGAAAAAGAATTTGTTAAAAGTGAATTAAATGATAATTTAGAGAAGATTAATGAATATATTAAAACACTTAAAATAAAGAAAAAAAAAGATGATTATGAACAATTTAAATTGCAGAAAAAAGTAAATATATTAAATTATGTGAGACAAAAATATAAATATTGTGATAAAGAAGTATTAAAAATAGTAAATGAAATAGACGAATTAAGAAATAAAAAAAATGATATTAATAATGATACAGTTAAAATAAGAGAAAAAGCTTTTATTGAATATAGTAATATAATAAAACTTAAAAATGATGTTTGTGAAATGAATAAAAAAATAACTGAAGTTCAAAGAGATAGAGAAGCAATAATTCCAGGAATAAATTTATTAAATAAACATAATCATGAAATTAAATCAAAATTATCATCTCAAGAACATTTTAATAGTAATTTTATGTTAAATATGACCGAAATGATTGAAAATTTTTATAATAAGTAAAAAATGTATATTTTTCTATATAATATACATATATATAATTTTTTTTTTGGAAATAGAATATAAATAAATTTATTTAAAAAAATAGTGATAGGTAATTATAAATAAAAAATTAAATAAAATTAAATTAATTTTCTTCTATTTTTTCATATTCATTTAAATCCCATATTTTAATTAAACTATCATCACTTCCAGAAGCAATCCATCCATTTCCAATATCACATAAGCATAAAACTTCATTTGAATGACCTAATAAATTTTTATAATTAATATATTTTATAATTTTCTCATTATCATTAATTAAAAATTCTTTCCATATTTTAATACTTTTATCCCATGAAGCACTTATAATTTCATTTTTATTATATGATATTATACTTTGAATTGCTTGAGTATGACCAATTAATTTTTGTTCTTGTATTTTATCTTTTAAATTCCATATTATTATTGTTCTATCATATGACCCTGATGCCATATAATTTTCTTTTAATAAAGTTAAACAATAAATCCATCCATTATGTCCTTTTAACTCATATTCTTTTTCTTTTTTTTCTATATTCCATACTTTAATTTCTTCAAAAGAAGAACTTGCAAATTCATTTTTATTTAATAATATTATATCATATATATATTTAATATGACCTTTTATAATTATTTTATCTTTTTTCATATTCAAATCCCAAAATATTATTTTACCATCAAATGAACATGAAATTATTTGTGATTTATCTTGTAATTCTATTACTTTATTTACTGAATTATTATGTCCTTTTAATGTATATAATTCCTTTATTTCATTTAAATTCGAAATATCCCAAATTTTTATTGTTTTATCTTTTGAACATGAAACTAAATTTCCATTTTTTAATTGTAAAAGATTATTTACTGAATCTGAATGAGCTTTTATTGATTTTCTTAAAAAAAAATTGTTTAAATTTAATTGATTTTTTGTTGATATTTCAGATTTATCAAAATTAAAATCCCAAAATTTAATTGTTTGATCTGATGAAGAGGATACTAATTTTCCATTATTTAATTGAATTAAACTTAAGACACTCCAAGAATGTCCTTTTAAAGTTAATTCACATTTAATATTTATTTTATCTTCTAATTTATTAGAATTTTTCCTTTGAATAAATGATTGATTTTGAATTTCTTTATTTTCTAAAGAATTTGTAATAATTGTAAAATCTAATCTTTGATTAGTTTCTAAATTTTTCATTATTTCATCTATTGAGTTTAATAATGTTTCACTTGAAAAAAAATTAAATTTAAAATCTATAAATTCATAATTTATTTTAGATAAATAATTAGTATTTGAATCAAATGTATTATGTGATATTTCTAAATCCTTATAAAATTGGAAATATAATAAATTAATAATTCTAAATAAAATTCCTATTTTATAAATATTATCATATAATATTGATACATATTTTGAACACATTTGATTTAAATATTCTGTTAATTGTTCAACTCTTCCTTTGACAAAAAATATTTCATCATTATATATATTTGTTATATATTTTTCTTTTTGAGATAAAAAATGTGAAAAATTAGTATAATCTTTAAATTTTAAATTATTTTGAATTAAATTCATATGTTTTTCAAATTTATCAAAATCAACATTATTATTATCTTTATGATTACAATATTTTATATCTTTTAAGCATTCTTCACATAATAAGTTATCACATTTTTTGCAATATATCAAATAATTTTTATTGTGAATCTTACATATATTTTTTTTTGAATCAAATATATGTTCATTTTTAATATTATGTTCATTATTTTTGTCTTTATGACTATTATAACATAATTCACATAAATTTAAATTACAATTTTCACAAAAATGTTCAAATTTTAAATTATGTTTATTACATAATTGAATTGGATTTTGAGTATAATTATAAGCTTTTAAAAGATTAATTAAATCATCTAATGCAATATTCATAATTCCTTTTCGTTCACAATTACAATTGATTTTTAAATTATTTTTACTAAATATTTCAGATGATATATAAGAAAATTGTTTTTCAATAAGTATATGAATAAAACATTTATAACATAATTGATGATTACAAGAAAATGAAATTATATTAATTTTTCCATTATTATCTTTAATTTCATTTATTTTACAATTACATTCATAACATTTAGAAAAATCAAAATTATCAACCATTTAAATTTGAATTTAAAGAAAAAAAAATAAAAAAATAAAAATAAAATTAAAAAAAAATAATAGAATAATAAAAAAATAATGATAAATGTTTTAAATTTAGAATTTGGTTTTAATAAAAATAATACAAGTAAAGAAAAAACAATATATAATAAGGGAAATATAATAAGACCATTGACATCAAAACAAAAATTAGAAAAAGAAATGAAAAAAGAAGAAAATGAAATAAAAATATTAAAAAGACCAATTCAAAGTGCAAGAGTAAAATTATTAAAAAAAAAATTTGATGAAGATCCAGATGCAGGTAAATTTTATATAGGAGATATTTTAAGCTCATCATTTGAAGAAAATGAATTAGAAGACACAACAGAAATTAATCCAGATCCAAATATAAATAAAAAAAATTATTTATTAAAAATTGGTAAACTTAAAATTAAAAAAAAACCAAAACCAAAACCTTATTTACCTCCAGATTCAGTTTATGAAAGTAAAAAAAAAGATGATAAAAATAAAGAAAATATTAAAAGAGAACTTCAAAGAACTATTAATATTTATAAAGAAAATATAAGAGTTGAAAATAAAATTATTGATATGATTAAAAATAGTAAATTTATTAATGATGATGAAGAAATTAAAGTTAAAAATAAGAAATATGAATTTATTGAAAAAGAAATACAAATTTTAAAAGAGTTTAGGGAAAAATATAAAAAAGAAAAAGAAAAATTAAAGAAAAATAATGAAAATAAAAATAATAATGATAAATTTCAATTTTTAGAAGAAGAAATTAAAGGAGATAATACAGAGTTTATTCCTAATAATAATCAAAATAATAATGTTCAAAAAGAAAAAATAAAAAAGAAAAAAAATAAAAAAGAAAAAAATGAAGAAAAGGAAAAAGAAAAAGAAATAAAAATTGAAAAAGAATATGAAAATGAAGAAAAGATATTAAAAGAAAAAGAAAAAAATAAATTAAAATTACCAAAAGATCCTATATTAAAAACTTATAATAAAATAGCAAAAATGGATCAAGAAAAAAAATATAAAAAAGCAGAAGAGGATATAAAAAGAGATAAAGAAGCTTGTGAAAAAATACAAGAAAAAATATTAGATATAACACAAGAATTAAAAAAAAATGTAATATCAACAAAAATACCAAAACAAATATTATCAAATAAACAAAAATTAGAATCAAAAGAAAAAGCAAAAAAATTAATTGATGAAATAAAACAAAATATTAATATAGATGATTTTGATATTGAAAATTTAACTCCTGAAGAACAAAAATTAATAAAAGGAAGAAAGAGATATCAACCAAATAAAAAGAAAAAGAAAAGATATGAAAGAGATATAAATAAAATAAAAGAAAAAAATGAAAATGATATTATATATAAAAACTCAGTTGAAACTATTAATAAATTAAGAGATTCACAAAATAATTTAGACAATGTTTTTAAAGAAATTCATAAAATTGGAAGAGAATATAAAAAAGTTAATCAAGATTTTAATAATAAATTAATGTTTTCTGATGCATTTTTAAATAATTTAAATAGAGGTAAAAAAATAAATTTAGAAAAAATTTCAAATAAAGAAAATACTACTTTTAATAATAAAAAAGATATATTTGATTATATGTATTTTGGTAAAGAAGAAAAAAAAGAAACTAAAAATGAATCATTTTCAGAAACTGAAAACACAGAAGAAATAAATTATCATCATCCATTTTTAGTTTATGATTAAATTTTTTTTTCTATATATATATATTAAATTAAATAAATAAATATTCAATAAAAAAAATAGAAAAAATAAAATATGGATTTGTCTAATTTATTTCACGAAGAAGATACATTTGATTATTTTTTAACATTTGAAGAATATCCTCATTTACATATTCATCATAATCACTCAAATCCTCATATTAATAATTTCTATAGTTTAAGCAGAAATTCAAGAGGAAGAAGACTTTTTCTATATGAAAATTATTTATTTGGAAGAAGAAGAATTAATAATAATTTAAGTATAAGGAATAAATGTCAAAAATTAAAGAAAGAATTTGGAAAATTTTTTACACAAACTATTTTAAATTTACATAAAAATAAACTTTTAACTATTTTTAGATTGAAATCTGGTTATAAACATTTATTGTTGTTATATCAATATTATTTGAATAAAAAAAAAGATTATAAAGATGAAGAATTTTTAAAATGTTTTCCTTCTTTAAGAAAATTATATTTATTTATTAAACAAGATTATGAACATTTTAATGAAAAAAAAAATTATCAAAATTTATTATTTACAAAAATATATATTGATTTATATAATAATTATATTAATCTTACAGAAAATACAATTTCTTATAAAAAAAGAAAATTATTCTTTAAAATTGCAATTGAGTTTTTCAAAAAAATTTCTCCTGAAAACTTTAATGAAATTAAATGGAATATTACTTCTATGAATTTACATTTTTATATGATAAAAGCACATGAATTCTATTTACAAATGAATGAAAAAAAATATGTTGAATATTTCAAAGATAAAGAAATAAAATTAAGAAATTTAATTGGAGGTATAAAAAATATTGATAAATTATTTTATTTATAAATTATTATTATATATTTTTATTCATTATTATCAATTCATTAAATTTTATATAATTTTTTTTTATTAAATAAAAATTAAAAAAAATTGTCTTAAAAAAAAATTTCAAATAAAGAAAAAAAAAGTAACTTAACAAATAAATAATTTAAACCCATAAAAAATTTTTTATAAGATAAAAGAATATATAAAGATTTAATTTAATTAAATAATTGACTGCGATTGGAAAAAACTCGACAAAAGTCGTCTATAATCCCCATGTAATTAAACTCCTCTATATAGAGAAGAAAATTTAATCCAACCAGTCTGAGGGAGAGTTAAAAAGAACCTAAAAGTTGATATAGGGTCTACTCCCATTTCTTTTTAATTAAATTACAAAATTTATATGAGGATATAATTTAAATATAATTAATTTTTTAAATATGATAATTAATTAAAAACATCCTATTTTATTTCCATTATTTAATGATCTTGTTTTATATATTAATTCTGGATTTATTTTAAAAAATTCTTCGCTTTTTATTTCTTTATTTTCAATGTTTTCTTTTATATATGATATTAAATCTTCTTTTAATTTATCAACACTTATTTTATTAAAACCAGATACTTCAAATGATTTATTTATTTTATTTTTTTCAATTATTTCTTTTACTTTATTTGATTCAAGTGTTAATTGATTATTTAAATTATTTTTATTTAATACTAAAATAATGTTATTATGTTTAAATATTCCTGAAAATTTATTTATATAATTAATTTTTTCAATATTTGAATTAATAATATACAGAATAAATGATGAAATTTTTGAAAATTCTTTTAGTTGATCTACATTTGTTTGTAAATCAAAAAATCCAAAATCAAAAAATTTAATTAATATATTATTTTCATTATCACAAAGGAATCTAATATCACATCCAATTGTTTTAATATATTTAATATTATGAACAATTTCAGGAAAAATTAATGCATTTAATAAACAAGTTTTTCCAACTTTTCTATCACCAATAACAGAAATAACTATTTTATTAACTTTTTCATAATCCATTAACTTAATTAATTAAACTTTAAAAAAACTAATAAAATAAAAAAAATAAATTTTAAATCACATAATTTCATATTTTTTTATTATTTAACTAATAACATACATTATTTATTGAATATAATCTAAAGATTTAGTAAAATAATTATGTCCATTAATACACCAATTAGGAACACTATAAGAATCTAAATTAATTAATCTTGGAATATCCTTATTACAAGAAATAGGAGTTAAATCATCAGAATGAAGATTAACATATTCAACACATTGAGTAATTGATTCAGGTAATATTACACAATTAACACCATCAATACTAAAACATTCAACATCACCTTCATCATTTAATCTAATAATTTCTTTAGTATTTGCTTCATGTCCACATAAAAATCCTAATGATTCATATTTAGCATTAATTTTAATTGATTTAATTCCATTTAATTTATTACCTGATTCTATTTGTGTTAATTTAACTGATTGTCCATTATATTTTTCTTCACTATATACAGTAACTATTACATTATCAGAATAAATTTCAATAACAGCTTCATTTAAATCAATATTTTCAATATCATCACAAATTTCATTTAATTGTCCATCTTTGAAAATATAAGCACAATAATCACTTAATTTTTTAACACTTTTAATCTTATCTCCATCTTCAATATAAGAATCAAGATTTTCAATACCACCAAGTTTACCTAATAAATATTTTTTACCTTGATGATTATGTTCAGAAAACAATAAATAAGAATTAAGTGAATTAGCTCTAACTGAATTTATTTTTTTTAATAAGGAAGCATCACCACAAATATCACTAAATTCACCAAGGAAATCATTTTCATAATAAACTCTAATACATCCATTATTATTTAAATAAAATTCATCAAAATAGACAAAATCAGAAAAAACTGCTTCAGGAATAACACATCTTGGTTTCATAAATGTTGTTGCTATTGTTAATAAACCAGTTGGATCAAAATCTTTTGCAGTATTTAAACATGCTCTTGTACATTCATATGCATCTTTACTTTTACAACTTGTTACTATATTTGATATATCAAATACATCTATTGCTTTTAATAATTCTTCTTTTGATGGTACTAACCTTCCTACTACTTTATTTTCTACTTTTTTATATACTTCTTCACATATTTTATTAACATCATTTTGAGAATATTTTTTAAATGTATCGAATAAATTTTTTGCTGCTTGTTTAGCTTTTGATTTAATAGTTTCTTTAAATTTACTAGCAAAAGCTTTTTTAACTCCCTTCAATGCTGCTTCAATACCTTTTTTACTAACAAGATTTAATCCTTTCTTTAATCCTGTTCTAGCAGCTTTTACACCAGATGAACTACCAAGAGAAACACAGAAAGAAACAAATTCAATAACACCTTGAATAACATCTTTAACCATTTCAATAATTGTATTAACACATGCTGATCTATCAAGAGAACATGCAGCTTTACCACAATTTTCCATTCCAATAACATTACAATCTGCATAACATCTTGAACCACTTTTATATGTATTTTTTGGACATTTTACTCTATTATCTGAATTACTTATTTTCTCTGGAACATATTTATCTTTATTTCTTTTATTTCCACCTTTATAACATACGCCTCCTATCATTGAATAACCTGATTTACAATATTTTAAACAAGCATTGTTTGCTCTTGTATATCCTGATGGACAATGTCTTGGATTCATACTTTTGTCTTTTACATGCTTCCAACACCACATAGGAGGAATACTCTGCATTAAGGCATTTGTACATGTATTTACCATTTCTTGTCCTTGTTTATTCTTTTGACATAGTGATATGTTAATTAGAAAGAAAAATACTAATGAAAAGTAAATATATTTCATTTTTTTTTATTTTTTAAATTTTTTTTATGGATATTTATGATTTAGTCAATTTTTATTTTTTTATTTTGGGAAAGGAGTTATAATATTTTTATTATTTAATTTTAGAAATAAGATAAATTAAAATTTATTCACAAATTATAAATACTTAATATAAAATTAATATTAATAGTTTAATCCTTAATTTTAATTAAAAACTTAACTTATTGAAAATATACTCTTATTATTATTACTTTTATTTAAATTTAAATGAAAAATAAAAAGTACACAATAAGTTAAACATTAAAATATATATATAATAATTAAGCCATTAAAGCATTTATCATTGTGAAATATTCTATTAAACTATTTAAAAAAAATTAAGAATAATAAATAAAATATATTATAATTATTTATACATAATTATTGATTTATTTTTCTTCATTTATCAAATCAATAATTAATTTATAAAAATGTTATATTCATCACCAAACAACGTATATCCTGACCTGAATTATTTCTTTGCTCCTTTCTGCATACCCAAAATAATAGAAGGACAAAATACTCAAAATTGTAATGCAGAAAGAAACCAAAATTTAAATATTACATTTCCAATATTTAATGAAAATAATATGATTGAATATCCAATATGGCCAAATCAAATGATGACTATTCTCCAACCAAAAACAGTAAAAATTAGAATTGTAAATAATGAAAAAGAAGTGGAGAAATCTCCCCAATCGAAAGGAGTCAGTCATGATAAAGAGGAATTGTCTAAAAGTAAGCGTATTTTCCTCGTTTCTACTAATCATGATTTAAATGACTCCACTTTAGAATATTCAGTTGATAACATTTCTCCAATTTCAAATGGGGAGATTACTAAATTTAATACTGATCCCAAATTAAAAAAAATCCACTCAATTTATCATCTTAAAAGAAAAATTAGTACAAAATTACAAAATGATATTAGAAATACAATTAACGAATATATTTCTATAATTAATTTAAAAAAAATAGGATTTAAATTACCTTTTCTTTTACCTAATAGTAAAATATTTAGAGAAGATGTTAAAAATGATACTTTAAAAAAAATTAAAAGCATTACAATTTCTAAATATGTTTGTGAAGATATTCAGATTGCAGGAAGGAGCTTAAATATTAATAATTTAAATGTTTCTCAAAAAATTGAAGAAAAATATTTGAATTTTAATGATTCTGATATGGTTAAACTTTATAATTTAATGTTTAAAACTTTGGTTTATGATTATTATGAAGCATTTTTAAATAGTGAAAGATTTAAGAAATGTTTTGAAAAAGATTTGGCCAAGTATTCTGAAAAATTAAAAAATTTGAATTATTCATTAGAGAAATCGGAATTATATAAAAGAATTTTTAAAGAAAAATATGAAGGGATAGCAAAATGTTATTTTACTTGTAGCTAACCTAAACTATTATCTATAAATGTAATTAATAAATTATTTTATTGTGATTAAATTATTTTATTTTTTTAAATAAAACCTTTATTGAAAAATAAAGAAAGATATTAAAATTATTAATGATTCATAGAAATCTTATATAAATAATATGCAATTTTTGAAAGAAAAAAAATAATTATGATTAATTATGAAATAAAATCTAATAAGTAAAAAAATAATGATTATGAAAAATAAAGATTTCCCTTATTCAAATTAATTATTATTCTTATTCAAATTAATTATTATTCTTCTTTTTAATAATCTATTTTTTATATTTAAATAATATTATTATTAAATAAAAATGATAACACAAATCAATAATTTAATAAATAGAAATATAGGAAAAATAAATGATAATGAAGAAAATGAATTTTTCTCTTCAGCAGATAGTGATGAGGATATACCAATATATAAAAAAAAAGTAAATAAAAAAAAAAGAAGTTCAATATTAAGTTTAGAGCCTCAATCAGTAGATATTTTTTCAGATAACAGAGAAGATAATATTAAAAATTTAAATGATTTAAAAAGAATTCATAATTCAAAAGAAACAAAATTAATGAATGAAAAAATAGGATGGGGATTAATTTATATATTACTTTTCTCTGATTATTTTAATATTTTAAGAGATAGAAAATTAAATAAAAAAAATAACAACAATTCATTATTTTTTAATCTTAAAGAAATAGAATTAAGAATAAAGAAAATGATAAATAAAATGAAAAATAAAAGAACATTTGAAACAAATATAAATAAAAATGAAGAAATAATGGAATTTCCAAGATCAAAATGGATTGATAGACCTTTGATAGAAATGATAAATGATTTAAAATATCATGTAAAAGAAAAAGATGATTTTATTCCAAGTTTCATTAATTCTTTTAAAAATTTTTCTGATAATGAATCAAAAAAGAATGAAAGAAATAATTCAAAACCAAATATAGGTACAATTTATAAAATAAATCATAATCCAATTATTCATTTTTCTTCTAATTTATCTTTAAAATCTCAAAATTTATTATCAATTCCATCTCATTCAATTGAAAGGAAAAGAAAAAGTATGGCTTATACACAACCTATTTTTAATCCTTTTTCTCAATTTAATAAAAAAAAAGAACAAAAAGTTATTTCAAATACAAACACAACAAAAAATAATTGTAAAAATCAAAATAAAGGAGCAGTTTTAAATGTTAATTTTAAAATAAGAGAAAATGTAATTCATAATAATTTAAATCATCCTAATATTGATTTATTAAGAACTAATAAAAAATTTTATGATATGTTATTAAATAAATATCCTAAAAATGAAGAAGATATTATTAATATTAAAAATAATTTTATGGCATATGATATTGAATTAAATAAAAATGAATCTATTTTTAAAAAACCTGAAAATTTAGTTATAAAACATTTTTTTGATTTTCATATTCAAAATCAAAATGAAAAAGATGTGAAAAAATATAATATAAGTGAAACTTTAGTTAATCAAAGTAAAATTATTGATAAATTTATAACAAAATTTAATAATGTTATGAATACTAATGTAAACAAATAAAGTTAATAATAAAAATAATATAAGAAAAAATAAATAATTATTATATATTTGACTTAATTCATAACAAAATTAATTATTAAATAAAATTTATTTTGCATTTTATATTAATTTCAATCTTCATAACCCAAAATATAAAAAATAAAATATGACAAAAAAAAAAACCAAAAACTGAAAAAAAAAAAAATAAAAAAAAAAAAAATATAGAAAAAAAAAGTTCAAATTCCTTAAATAAAAATTAAATCAAAAATCAATTATCAATAAAACTAAAAAAACCCAAAAAAAAAAAAAATTTTTTTTAAGGTCTAGTCATTGATAATTTAAGAGTACTAACCTTTCTTTCTCTTCCTCTAATATTTTCAACACCATTATAACTTTCTTCTCTAATATCTTTAAATCCAGCTAATCTAGCATAAGCTTCAATTTGTCCAGCATCTAAATCTTGTAAAACACTTAAAGGTTGATAAATAATGATTTCACAAATTGCTCCTGACTTTAAGCATTTTGCAATATTGAAAAGTGCAATTGCTCTTAAATATTGAGCTGGTGAATGAGCAATTAAACAACGATCAAATGATGCTTTTGCAAAATTTTCTACTGCACTTAAATGAGCTGGGTGAACTACCATTACTCCATCTTCTCCATCATGACTGTCTATTGAATCTATTATTAAAAGCTTTTGTGACATTTTTTATATGTTAATATTATAATATCTTTAATTTTTATTTTGATTTTTTTTATCTGTTAAAAAATTATTTTGTTTTTTAGATACATTTTTAATTTTTTTTTATTTTTTTTTTATAAAAAGGAATAAATTTTTTTTTTTTTTTTAATATAATTAAATATATAATTTTTTTTTTTGTTTTTAATATTAAAAGTGTTTTTTTTTTTTGTTTTTTTTTACATTTTTTATTTAAATAATTTTCTTTTAAATTACTTCATTATTTAAAAAATATTAAATATATAATGTCAGAAGAATATTGGGAAATTAATTATGAAGATGCAATTGATGATTATGATGAAGATATTGTAAATATAGCAATTAGTAGTTTTGTATTGACAATTTATCAAGAATTAAAATCAATAATTCCTGAAGCATATGCAAAAAAAAATTATCAAGAAATAAAAGCAAGATTACATAAATTTAAAACAACAAGTCGATATATTGGAGCAATTAATTTTTCTGGTTTATGTAATAAAATTCAATCTTGTTGTGAAAAAGGAAAAATTGATGAAAAGGCTTTAGAAGAATTATATAATATATTTATTAATAATATTGATAAATTATATAATGGTGCAAAAAAAATTTATGATACTATTGTTAAAAAAAAAGATGATAATGATGATAAAGAAAAAGAGAAAGAAACAAATGAAGAAAATAATGAAGAAAAAAAAAATGTTGAAAATAATAATGAAATAAATAACACTGAAAAAGTTGAAGATAATAATAAATTAACATTTAAACAAATTGAAAAACAAATAAATATTCAAACTCAACATAAAAAAAATTTATCTCAAAGTAATTTATCTGATATTATGGCTTTAACACAAAATGATAAATCAGAATTAGTAATTAATTATGAAGAAGCATGTGAAAAATTTTCTAAACAAAAAGTAAATGAAGTAATTATTAATTTTATTGATGAAAAAGTAACTAAAATAAAAGAAGATATTAAAAATTTTAAAGAAAATCCAAATAATTATAATTATAAAAATCAAATTTTTAGAATAATTGAAATAATTAAAGAAGTATGTAAAAAAGTAAATGCTGAGCAATTTTCTAAAAAAATAAATTCATTAGGAAATTTATTAAGTTCAACTGAAAGGTTTAAAAAAATAAATAAAATAATGGAAGAATTATCAAAAGCAGTTGATTCATTAGAAAATGAATTTTTAAATATAATGAAAACAAAAATGAAAATAAATAGAAGTGAAACAAATGTTAAAAAATATGGTGAAAATATAGAAGAAAAAGAAGTAAAGAAATCATCTTTTGTTGTTCCAAAAATTTCAGTTAATAATGTTTTAATAGATAATATTAATCAAGATAAAGAAAATATAAAAGAAAAAGAAACATCATCAAGAATTAATGAAGAAAATTTAAAAAAACAAATAAATACAAATGCAAAATTAAGAGGTTTAGATACAATAAATTATAAAAAATTTGTAAGTGTTGTTAAAGGAATAAAAACAAATCAAGAAGGTTTATTTACAATTGAAAATGATAGTCTTGATTTAGAACAAAATGATAAAACACCATTTAAAGCAATTGATAATGATATAACAAAATATTATTCTAAATTTAAAGATGTTATTGATTCAAAAGATAAAAATGAATTAGTTCAAGTAATAAATCAATTTAAAGATGATATTGTTGTTAAATATAATTTTCCTAAATTATTTACTCTTTGTGATAAATGGAAAAATGAAATTTTAAAAGAAGAAGATTTTGATGGTTTAAATGCAAATTATAATGATATTCAAAAAATATTAAATATAATGAAATATCAATATAATTCTAAATATAGTTCTTTTAAAAAAAATGGTTCTGAAAATTATTTTGCTCAAAATGAAAATATATTAAGTAGTTATATGAAAAATGATGATAATATTTTAGGAGAATTAAGACCTTTTAAAATTTCATTTTTAAAAGAATATAATTCAAATGAAGATTTTGAAAAAAAAATAAAAAAATTATTAAATTGTAATGAAAATGAAAATGAAATTAAAACAAATCAAATGAAAACAATAAAATTAAGACATAATAAAAATTTATCAAAAAGATTTCATAATATTAGAAATAGTTTTGTAGATAGAAATCCATTTAATCAAAAAAATTATCCAAAATGTACTATATATTAAAAAAAAAAAAAGAAAAATTATTTTAAAAATTTTTTAATATATTAAATTATAAATAAAAAAAATGACAGAAGGAGAAGTAAATTTTAGAAAAGAAAGTACAGATTCCCTTCTTCAATTAGATCAATCAATAGATACAAAATTAGATATGGATTTTTCAGAAACAGATTTTACAATTGAAGAAAATGATTATGAGAAACCAATGGCAATGATAGTAGAAGATGATTATTTATGTCAAATGTGTGTTCAACAAGAACTTAAAAAAATGAATTTTTTATATGTTACAGCATCAACTGTAAATGATGCACGTGATATTTATTTAACATTAGAAAAACAAGGAATTTCAATTGATGTTCTTTATTTAGATCTTTTATTAAAAGATAATTCAACTGGAATTGAATTTTTAAAAATGATAAGAGAAAATAATTGGATGGAAAAAACTTATATTATTATTATGAGTGGAATTGATGATTTTAAAACAGTATCAAATTGTTATGAATATAAAATAGAAAATTATTTACTTAAACCTATAACAAAACAAAATTTTCTTGTTGAAAAAAAGAAAATAATGAAATATTTAGAAAAAAATAAATGTCCAATTAAAGGATATAAAATAATAAAAGATATTGGAAGTGGTGCATCAGGTGTAGTATCATTAGTAAGAAATCAAAAAACAAAAGAATTATTTGCAATGAAAGAAGTATATGTACCAGATAGTAATGTAGCACAATTAAATGAAATAAACTTTTTAAAATATATGTATTGTCCAACTGTAATTGGATTTAAAGAATCATTATCAAAAAATGGTAAAATGTATATGATATTAGAATATGCTGAATTTGGAACAATAAATGCAAGAATAACAAAATATAGAGAAGAAAAAAAACAATTTGAAACTGATGAAATATTAGATTGGATGGCTGAATTATTTTTAGGATTATATACAATTCATATGAAAGGAGTAATGCATAGAGATATTAAAAGTGAAAATTTATTTATTTGTAAAAATAATGTTTTAAAAATAGGTGATATGGGTATTGCAAGAAATGAAACAAATGCTCAAACATTTTGTGGTACTTTATGTTATATGGCACCTGAAATGTTTAATTTTCAAAGTTATAATTTTTCAATTGATATTTGGGCTGCTGGTGTTGTTTTATATGAATTAATTATGTTAAAGAAACCTTTTGATGGAATGGATGTTAAAAATAAAATTTTAAATTCACAATATGATAGTATACCTGAAGATATTGATCCTAGATTAAGAAGATTATTATCTTTAACTCTTGTTGAAAATGATAGAAGAGCTAGTTCACAAGAACTTTTAAGATTGTATTTTATTAGAGAGAGACTTAATTATTTATTTCAAAATGGTATTTTAAATGATGAGAATTCATATAATACTATTAATTCATTACCTATTATTAAAGAAGGTAAATTTTTTTCTTATGAAAATACAGATAATGAAGAAGAGAATAAACATTTAAATGAAAAAGGTGAAGAATATTTATTTAAAATGTATAAAATTTTACTTCAAATTGATATTGAATCAGTTAAATATAATTATTTTCAAAATATTTATTCTATTGAATCTTTGGATGTTGTTGAAGAATATTATATGAATAATTATCTTCAAAGTGTTGGAATTAATAAAAAAGAATTTTCTAATTTAATTAAATTTAAATTTATTTTACCAATTCAAAAAAGTAAAAATGAAAGATTTTATTTGATTAAAATTCAACAAGATGAAACAATTTATAATTCTTTTTCTTTTTTTGATGTTAATTCTATTGAAATTGAACATCCAGTTGAATTATCAATTGATTGTCTTAAATTAGTTTATGATTTAGTTATTGATATGGATACAAATATATTAGAAAGTGAAAAAGAAATCAATAAAATAAAATATGAATTAATGTCTTCTAAAAAATATTATGATTTTCAAACAAGAATTAAAAGACTTCAAAAAATAAATTTTAATAAATGTAATAAAAATCAAAAATTAGCAATAATATTAAATATATATCAAACAATGTTTTTTCATTATATTTTAGAAATATTATGTTATGAAGCACCATCAGCATATAAAAATATTACTAGAAATTTTTTTAAATTATTTGTAAGTTTTAAAGAACAAATAATATTGAAATATAATATAGGAGGAATTTGTGTTTCTATATTTCAATTAAAAAATAGTATAATTAAAAGAAATACTAATTCTATTTATAAATTAATTGATAATTTTTATTCAATACCAAATTTTTTAGGTGAAAATTGGGAAGATATACCAATTGATAAAAAATTAAAATTAGAAACTGTATTTTTAGACCCTCCAAATATGGATAAAAGTAAAGATTTATTTGATTTTGAACCAATTGTTACATTATTTAGAGCAGAAACTTTAGATCAAGATTTAGATGGTTGTTTTTCTCAATTTGTTAAAGAAAATATCTTTTTTGAAAATAATTTAATACATTTACCTTATTTTTTCTATTGGTATTCAAATGAGTTTTGGAAAAAAGAAAATAAATTACTGAAAAAAATATTAAAAGAATATTTTAATCAAAAAAATTTAAAAGAAAAAGAAAGTATGATTTTAAATAAAATTGTTGAAGGAAGTATTAAAATAAAATATTATAATTGATATATTAGTTTTAAATTGATATAATTAATTATAAATAAAATATAAAAATTAAAAAAAATGGAAAATAATATTAGACCATATTCTAAAACATTTATTCCAAGAAAAAGTAATATATTTTTAAATAATATTGAAAACAATTATTTTAATAATAATCAATTTCAAACAAATAATAATTTTAATCCATATAACATAACACTTAATCAAATGAACAGAAATCAATCACAAAATTTTTATCCTTTTCCTATATATCAAACATTTATAAATTTACCAATATATCCATATCCTTTTATAAGTTTATTTCCTCAAAACAATACTTATTTACCAAATTATTCACCTTATCCAATAAAACAAAAAGAAGAAGAAATAAAACCAAAACCAATAAATATAGAATTAAGTAAATCAATTGATATTCCCAAAACTATAAATTTAGTTTCTAAAAAAAAGAATAATAATATAAATCCATTTTGGAGAGATGAAGAACCTTTAAAAAGAAAAAAATTAAAGGATCAAGAAATATGGAAAAATGAATTAATTGAACAAATAAAAGAAAAGGAAAAAAAAGATAAAAATAGAAAAAAATATGAAGAAGAATATGATAGATTAGAAGAATATAAATTTGAAGAATATTTAAAATATAAAAATAAACAAAATTTAGAACAAGAAGAAAGAAGGAAAAAATTAATGGAAGAAAGAAGAGCAAAATTAGAATTAGAAGCAATGAAACAATATTATAAAAATAAAAATGAAGAAATGAATAAAAATAAAAATGAAGAAGAAGATGAAAATAAAGAAGAAAATATAGAAAAAGAAATATTAAAAAATGAAAATGATGAGATAAGAACTAAATATCTTTATCAAAAAGTATTAAATTCTCATAATTTATTTCAAGATTTATTAAATGAAACATTTGATAAAGAATTAGACAATTCATCAATTTTAAAAAAAAATCAATTATATTCTATATATCCATTTGATACTGATATTATAAATATAAAATCAGTAATTGATAAAGATAAAGTTTATGAAAGAATAAAAACACAAAATATTAATCAAAATATTAAAATAGAAAAAAATAAATTTGAAATACCTAATTTTTTTGAAAATAAAAATAATTAAATAATATATTTTTTAAATATATTAAAAATTAAAAAAATGTATTCCTTAACAAATGAAGAAGATGAATATTATTGTCATATATATTGTGGATGTGGTAGAAAATATATTGGAGAAGAAATGTATATTTGTTATAATTGTAACAAAATAATGTGTAGATTTTGTATATCATCAGAATATGAACATTCAGGATGTAAAAATAGTTGTTCTAGAAATAGAATAATTAAAAAAGATACTTCAAATGATAAGAAGAATAAATGTGATGTTTGTTTAGAATGTCCAATTTGTTTTTCAGCATTAATTAAAAGAAATTTAAATGGAAATTTTATGTATGCTTGTCCATATTGTTATTATGATACATCATATATAAAAATTTCAAAAATAAAAGAAATTGAATTAGATCGTACAATTGGTCAATTACAAGAGTTTTCTTCAAGTGGTCATCTTAAAAAAATGTATAATTTAATTTTAAAAAAATTAAAAGAAAAAGATAATATATTTTCAGAAGATAAAATAAAATTATCAAAATCTCAAAATAGAACTTCAATAAGTAGAGGAATAAGTGATGTTGTTCAAAAAGCAATGGATCAAGGTGCTTGGACAATTGAAAAATTAGAAAAAACGTTAAAAAATGAAAATAATGAAATAGAAAATAAAGAACAATTACCAATTAAATATGATGATTCATATATTTCAAATTCAAATTTATATTCTTCATTTTCAATAATAATGCAACATTTGGGTGTTGCTTTAGATTATTCAAATAATGAATTAAATAGTATAAATAATGTTGAAGAATTAAGCAATTTATTAAAAAATGATTTAAATCCTAAATTAATTTCAAATTTAGAACAAAGATATAATCATGTTATTTTTCAACATCCATATCTTGAAATGCAATTTCCTAATTTTTTTGATTTAATACCAAATAAATCTGAAGTTGTAAAAAAATGTAAACAATGTAGAAAAATTATAATTCAAGCTGCTTCTGCTGATTATGAATCTGAAAGTAGAATAAAAACTATTAAATTAGATATTGGTCATTTATTTACAAAACAATTTCCAATTGAAACAATATATAAAATTGATACCAAAAAAAATGTGTTAATGATTAAATTTTATTTATATGAATTTAAAGAAGTTACTTTAAGTTTTAAAGAAGATGAAACTAGTGAAGTAAAGTGTGTAATTCCTGAAAATTCATATGTAATTGGTAGTATAATTCCAGAAGATGAATTTATATATAAAAGTTCAGATAAATCAATTATTGTTAATTTTAAATTTAAAGAAAGTTATATTAGTAATTTGGTAAAAGGAAGTTATCATATATTTAAATTTTGGATAAATGCAGAATATGATAGAGGAGGGGTAGAAACATTATCTACAATTAAATATCGAACAGAAATAAAATTTAAAATTTAATAAATGAGAAAAATAAATATAAAAAATAAATCAAAAATGAATAAATATTTATAAACAATAAAAAAAAATTAAATTTGTAAAAATAGAAATTAAATTTTGTATTTTTTTTTCATTATACTTTTTCTATAAATAAAATAAAAAATAAGAGTAGAGATTTATAAAACTTATATAAAAATTATATTTAGTAAAATGTTTAAAAATTAGATTTTTGTTTTGTTTGTTTTTTTTTTGATTTAGTAATTTCATTTTTACATAGTTTTTAATATTATTTTTTTTTATCATTTTTTAGTGTATAAACAAATATTATATTTTTAAGTTATTTTTTTTATATCTTTTTTATAATTAAATATTAAATAATTAAACTAGTTTTCAAAATATAATAATATTTTATTAAACATTTTTTTAGATATTTTAAAATTATTACAAGTATATTTTAAATTATAAAATATAATTAGATAATATATTTTGATTTATTAATTAATAATAAACTATAATTATATTAAAAATTAAAATAAATATTTAATAGAAAAAAAAATTTAAATAAAATAAAAATTATAAAAATAAATGGGGATTGGGGATTGGGGATTGGGGATTGGGGATTGGGGATTGGG